>JAGVVM010000751.1:0-19178 GCA_019149425.1 Psidium friedrichsthalianum | reverse complement strand
CCCCCGGCGACGCCTGCCCCTGCCGACTCCCCTCCCTCTTCTCCCCTTCTTTCTTTCTCTCTGTTGTTTTGACAGATAGATGGGAGCATTTAGAGTAATTGTATGTTGATTGACAGCTTACGCATCCCCAACAGCCTGGGACTCCGTTTGGAATATTCCTCCGGTTCTTAATAAAGTAGGATTTTGCAATGGTCCAAATCAATAGCGAAGGATAATCAGAGGGCAATAATGATCAACGGTGACATGACGAAACACGTTCTCTCTGAGAGGCTTTTAGGTTCCTTCCTTCCTTCAAATGTCACGGTTGAGTGCGGCTTTCTCTTTCTTCAACTTCGTACGATTGAAGCATCCTCTCCAACCTCGTCATTCCTACAATGTCACCATGGTCACATATTGTCTTTTTGTACTATGCGACACGCTTATTAGACTAATAAACAAATGGTTGAGCAGGGACTGTATTGATAACGCTTATGGCGTTTCTGTCGTACCTCAAATATGTGAATTGAGTTCCATGTCTGCCTAATTTCAAATTGTCGTAAAATATCCAAATAGTTACGCTTTTAGAAAATAGTTGCGGGTATAGTTCAACAAAATCTCACATGGTATGAGAGCAGGAAGGCCCCATATTAACATTTTGAGTCCTTATGTGCCACTCTAAGTATATGACTATGCTTAGTAATAAGAAAAAAATCGAATTAAATGTGAGGGCGTATGATATAATACTTAAAATTAAACCATGGCTTTATCTATCATTAAGCTTTAAAAGGTCAGTGGTGGTCCACACAGAATTTCACAAAACGCTCGTATCGTTCCTATACTCCATCCAAACTAGGACTATAAGTTCCAGATCTGAATGTCACTTCTTTGCCCCCTTTCCTTCAGTCTCGATAAAAGCTCGAGACTACCGTGTAGCAACAATGAACGAAGAGGACTATATATATAGACTTATGTGAGCCAGAATCGAATACTGTGTTTTCTAAACTAACTTTTCCCAGGCCCCCAGCAAAGTTCAAGCATTGCAAAACATCGTAAGGCTGATATTAGTGCAGATGTTATTGTATGCAAATACATCTCTTGTCTTTTATCACGAGAAAAATAAACGGCGGAATTCCCTTACCAAATCATACTCTCCGTTCCTCTTGTATTGATACTCCAACAAACACGCCAGCATGCTTACATCAAATCGGAAAAATTAAACCTCAAAAACTTAGTCTTAAAGTTGACGTCATCCTCCACCGATCAAAGGATGCTCATAGTGAAACTATCGATCCAATAAATTATCCATATAAGCGTTTTAACTTATTTTTAAATCAACATCCACCAATAAGTGTACATGCTAGAAAGGCGCTTAAGATGCACGGCTGAGTATTTCTCCATCTCTAGGAGATAGTTTACCGGTAGATGTACTCGGAAGGCATGGAGTCGCAGGACTCGAAGTGGGTGGGTATTGTATTACGGGATAGGGAAATCTTTTCTTGATTTCCCTCCCGTGATAGGGAAATCTTTTCCTGATTTCCCTCTGTTTGTGTAACTGTATATTATTAGGATTTATTTGTTCCTTTTTTTTCGTGTGTTCTTCCTTCTTTGTAGGGCTAATAAGCCTATTATGTAAGTAAGCTGAATAATCAATTTAAGCTTTTTGCTCATCATTCACGTTTCCGATTTATTATGGTATCAGAGCGCCAATGCTCTGGGACCGCGTGAATTGATCGTGTTGGGTGTTTATTGTAAAGAAGAGAGATGGCAGGTGACGGTAAGAAGGACTCGGAGGAGTCGGCCAGAAGATGAAGGGGACTGAAGGTGGAAGCGAGGAGGCGAGGGTGCCGGCAGTTTATCGCCTGAGTTCCTCGATAATCCGGGCAATATCATCACCACGTGTCGTCTCAACGGAGACAATTATTTAACGTGGTCGAAGGCGATTCGAATGGCGCTCAATGCCAAGCAAAGCTGCCATTCATCGACGGGACCATTCCGAAAACCGAGGATGAGGAGACTCGGGAACTATGGGAGTCGTGCAATTCCACGCTAATTTCGTGGATTTTCAACACGATGGAGGAAGACCTCCAATCAATTATTTCGGTGCTACAGATGTGAAGGCCATGTGGATGAACTGAGAGAACGTTATTCTCAGGGAAATCTCGCGATGATTTACGACCTAAAGTCTCGGCTTGCGGTGCACAAGCAGAATGGACAGAGTGTCCAGAAGTACTATAGGAAATTTAAACAATTGTGGTAGGATCTCGACAATTATGCCGAGAGTCCCAGGTGCACTTGTGGAAATTGCACATGTGAGATTGGAAGGAAGCTGGTGGCAGAGAAGGAAAAGGAGAAGGGGCTACAATTTCTGATGGGATTAGACCCTGAGTTTGCCACGGTGAGGTCCAACTTGCTGGGCACGGAGCCTTTGCCATCCTTAAACACCATCTATTCGAAGGTGACTCTCGAGGAGAAGTCGGTTGCTGTGGCACGGTCACGGGAGAACAAACAAGAGGCGACGGCTTTTGTTGCCAAGGCTGCTGGGACGACGGAGAATGGAGCAAAAACAGGCTCGCAGATATGGCAACGGCAGTGACAAGCGTTCGTCTCAGCTGCAACTTTTGTGGGAAGACGGGCCACACCCGTAACAATTGTTGGGCACTACATGGGCTACCAGCAGATTGGGGAAAGAGAGAAAGCCCACAGGCTCAGCAGGGAGAGGACGAGGGGCCGGATCGACTTGGAAGCCAGTTGGGCCACCTCAACAAGCTGGGCTGTCTCAACGAGTGGGCCTCAGGGAGTCGGACCGGGCCGCTGGAAGAAGGGACAGAACAGAGCCCACGTAGCAAAGACAAGTCCAGTTCCGGGATTTTCGATGCACAATTTCAGCAATTGTGTGATATATTCGGCAAAGGGGATGACACGGAGGCTCTCACGGTAACACATTCAATTTTGCAAATGTCACGGGTGATTGGATATTAGACATAGGTGCCTCCAGACATATGTCCGAACAAATTTGCAATTTTTCTGATCGCACGAAGTTGGAGGGGCGGTCACGGTTTTCATACCTAATGGTGGTGTTGTGCAAGCGACACATGTTGGAACAGTCGAACTAGCACCTGCTATTCTACTTTTCGATGTGTTGTATATTCCATCATTTAATTGTAACTTGATCTCGATCGCGCATTTAATCGAAGATTGGAATTGTGACGTGATTTTTTGCTCTAATTTCTGTGTGATCCAGGATCGCACTACGAGGACGATGTCTGGAGTGGGTAAACTTCAAGGGGGGGTCTACAACCTGTGATGGGTGGCGGGAAGCTCGTTTGCGGGTCAGGCAGTTGGAGGAGTTTCAGCGGATGTCTGGCACAAGCGACTTGGTCATCCGTCTTATCGGGTTCGTGTTGATGGTTTAGCATTGCATTTAGCCGAGCGTGATAATAATGGTAGCTGCGACATTTGTTTTCAAGTGAAACAACTCGTTCGCAGTTCAGTTTGAGTTTGAATAAAGCTGAATATCCATTTCAGTTAGTACATGTTGATTTGTGAGGCCCTTATAAGATAAAGTCACACTCGGAGCGAGTTATTTTCTTACGATTGTTGACGACTATAGTAGGGGTGTTTGGTTATACCTTTTGCGTACTAAGTCTAAAGCATGTCGATTTCTCATCAACTTCTGCAATTTAATCCGAAATCAATTCGATTGCTCGGTTAAGACGGTCAGAAGTGATAATGGAAGAGAGTTTTTATCGGGAGAATTGCAGGAATACTTCTCCCAGCATGGGATACTTCACCAAACCTCGTGTACTGATACACCCCAACAAAATGGCCGGGTGGAGAGACAGCACCGGCAAATACTTAACATTGCACGAGCACTCTTATTTCAGGCAAATCTTCCGATCGAGTTTTGGGGTGAATGTGTCTCCATGGCAGCCCATTTGATGAATGTGGCGCCGACCCCGATACTCAATAAGAAGAGTCCATATGAGGTGTTGTTGGTAAACCGCCAGACTATTCACACTTGAGGGTGTTCGGTTCACTTTGTTATGCTCACAACAAACCTCGAGACAAAGATAAGTTTGACGATCGTTCAAGGAAATGTGTTTTTGTGGGGTATCCGAATGGGAAGAAGGGTTGGCGTTTATACGATTTGAAAACGGGGGATATCTTTGTATCACGTGACGCGCGTTTATGTGAACATGAGTTTCCTTTATATACCAAAATGGAGCTCTTGATTAACTCCCCTATCATTCTTCCCGAATCTGCAGATTTTTTTCTCCCTCCTCCCGAATTTGTTATTAGTCCGTTAGGAGATGAACTAACCAAATGGAATCCTTCTTTTTCCCCCAGCGCATCCAAGTAGTTATCCCCTCCAAAAAAAAAAAAAAAAGTTCGGCCCCGTGGGAGTGTTGAGTTCGTTCAAGTCCTCACGTCGTAGCACGTGAGAAATGGTCCACCGACGGGGACTCTTTGATGATCCCGTCCATCTCCATTTGCTCTTCAGGTATGCTCCAATGGATGTCTAGATAGCCATCTCCAGCTCCTATTTTGAAGTCCTACGTGCGGTGAAGAAGAGAGGAGAAAAAACCTCTATGTCTGTGGCTTTTGTCTTGACCAAGTCAACGAGTTGACTAGGCGAACCTTTATTATTATTTTTATTTCAACACTAATTTGACTTGTTTTGCAATTTAAGCTCGGAATTGAATTATGTAACATGCCCGACCAAAATGCAATATGGCACATGAGGATCAAATGTCACAACTCAGAAAAAGTGAGAAAAGTAAGATAAAATGACTCAAATGCAATTTTTTAAGCCAAATTGGGGATTACGTTTGTGAAGAAACATATATCCGCAAATTGAATTTTTTCAATTTTAAGAGGCCAAAATGAAAAGGGATTTAAAAGAAAAGTATTGGATATTTTTCCATATTTTGTGGCCATAAAATCTATTTTTCTTGATTTTCTAGGAATTTTTCTAATATACGAAAAATATTGAAAAAATGTGAAAAATACTAAAAATTATTATTTTTTATCCAAAATTGGTTCCCTAGGCTAAGCCAAGGCTTTCAAAGTTGATTTTACAATTTTATGAGTTTTTATGGATTTTCTATGAATTTTTTCAGAAAAAGGGAACAAAAGACCGATTAAAAATCAAGTATCAATAGAGTGAAGGCACTTGTCTAAGCAAGAAACAAAATTTGCTAGAACTCTTGACAAACAATTAAAGATGATGCTTATCTTTTGGATGAGTACATCTTGTGTGTTATGTGTAACGTGTGACAACACTATGGAAGGCCCACTAGATAGATGATTAGTCTATTAGGGAGATGCTGAAGTAAGAGCTACGAATATGCGCGACAGCAAGTTCTACAGTTGTAACAAGGAAAAATTGTCCAAAAAGCTATAATCATCAGTTCATTACTAAACTTTTTAAGTTTATCAATTCACTCCTAAACTTTTTAAGTATATACCGAAAATCGCTAACGTGAACGCTAGCCATCTTACATGATGCAACTGGCGCTACCTCACTAGCCATTGAGAAAAGGTTAGGAAAGCAAAGTAAAAAGGAAAAAAGGTGAAAAAAAATTGTATAAAAATTGTCCACGTTGGTTATCATCATGCCATGTAGGACAGTCGGCATCCACCTTAGCGATTTATGGCAATAGGACTTAATTGACAAAAGGTGAAAATATGTACGATTGAATTGGCAAACTTAAAAAGTTTAGGATTGAATTGACAAAAGTACAATAGGCTTAAAACTTTTAATTTAGTCATAGACCTTTTAAGTTTGCCAATTTCCCTTCTAACAAGATTGTATTTGCACTTTTAGTTGAACTATTAGGCTGCGTTTAGTCCTTCAGATTTCCAATTAGGATAGGATTGGATAAGATAGGATAAGAAATTCAAGAATCTTGTCACATTTTATTTAGTATTTGGTGTACCGTAAATTTAAAGTCGAACTTACAGTGGCAAGGCGCAGCTAAAATCAACTCTATTTTGCTGAAACATTAAGATGCTTTAGAAAGTAAGGAGGTTTAATGAGTGAGTTATTGTTAAGCAAAGATTTTTGCCATTTCAATTCAGGCATAACATCGACAAAGTAGACCTCGTACAATCGGAAGTCTTCATTTTTTAATCGAATCCTTTGAAAATGACCCACTGGCCTTGCTTATTATCTTGTTGAATGAGTAAACAAGTGCTGAATAATCTAATTATTTGACATCTTTTCTTAAGTCGAAGATGCACTCATGCAAATCGTCTAGGAAAACTACCTTAAAAGTCAATGATCAACCTCAAGTTCTTCATAATATATCAACACCCCTTTCAAATGTTGAAAAGGTTCAGGTAATTAGAAAACGAGGAACGTGATCTCATATCTTATGAAACAATCGATTAAAAATAAGGTCTTGGAGATACTTGGCTTTGCGACATAAGACCCCAACTTGGCGCCACCGAAGAGGCAGCCAAACTTGATAGTCACCGTCACTGGAGAGGCAGCCAACATGGCAGAGAGATAGCCTAATGTGGAGGAGAAGCGGTGGTTGCGGGAAAAACTTGATTCGCTTAATGTCTGCTCTCTTGAGAAATCCTATCCTGGTCTATCCCATCCCTTACCCTAGGATATTTTTATCCTACTTATATCCTCCTTTATCCTACCTTGAATGGCTACCAAGCACAGGATATGATAAAATATATCATATCCTAACTTATATCCTCACTACTAAATGCAGCCTTAGAGTTGGACTTAATTAGGCTGCTAAAACTAGAAAAGAGAAGTAGGTACGTCCAAATCAAAAGGTGAGACCATATGGCAGAGCCCACCATTGGGCGTCAGTTGGATCATTCTTTTGGCCTAAGGGCTTGCTTAGCGTTCCACCATCTTGGAGTTTTGGGCTGCAATCAGCAGGCGATTCGATGTTTTCGGTGAAGGATGTGTTGGGAAAAGCTCAATGGGACTGCTTATTGGTTTCGTCGTGCTCTAATATCTGTTCTTTACTAAGTTGCTTCTAGTAAATGATGAATATTTCCTTCTTGATTTAAGCCGTTCTAATATCTGTTCTTTAGTCATATTATTACTATTAAAGTAGAAATTCCCCCAGATTGTCTTTACTAGCTTCGCTTACATCAAAGCACCTGCCATTCCAAGAACTTATCATCTCCAGTTTGTGATTTTTTTTTTTTTAACGATACAGCTTTTGACTTGATTCTCCAACATATTTAGAACTAAATGGGTAAATTGGATTATTTGTTGACATTGTTCTTATATAGAGTTCTGTATTTGCAAGAAAAATGCAAAAATAATCATGGGTTTATAACAATCAAAGTGCCGCTTAGACCAAACATAATGATGTCTTCCATAAAGGGGCTAGCGAAATCTTGTACGGATGAAATTCATCATACATAATTACATGTTTTCAAAGAGCACGCAAATGCACCCTCATCGAAATTGAGAAGCTGACGATGGATAGAAAACTTTTGACCAATGGTTTTTGTTATAAAGATTATCTCGCCCTCCTAAATTTAAACATATAGATGAAGAGGAAGGCGTGGAGTGAGAATCACTTCAAGAGGAGTAACTTTAGGGCTAGTGATTCCCATACCTGCCCTCATATCTACCGGCCCATCCACTGCAGTCTCAATCTCGAAACTATGCAGCACAGTCGCGAACGCAATGTGCAGCACTTGAAGAGCGAAGGTCACTCCCGGGCACATCCTTCTGCCACTTCCGAAGGGCAGATACTCGAAATTCTGACCCCGGACGTCTAAATCCCTGTGCGTCGTTAGGAATCGCTCGGGGCGGAACTCAAGAGGATCGGGCCACGCCCTCGGGTCCTGGTGGAGCTTCGAGATGTTGAACAGGAGCCGCGTGCCTGCAGGGACACCATAGCCGCCGATTGTGCAGTCCTCGACGGACTCATGGGGCACAGAGAGAGGCGCGGCGGGATAGAGGCGCATTGTCTCTTTGACAATCGCTTGGAGGTAGACTAAGCCCTTGATGTCGGACTCGGTCACTTGCCTCTGTCGTCCGATGTGAGAGTCTAGTTCTAGTTGTGCCTGCTTTAGGACATGGCGATTGTTGAGTAGCAGGGAGAGAGCTCATGTTAATGTGACTGCCGTGGTGTCAGTGCCTCCCAATATAAGTGCCTACCAAAAATGCATATATCTTTATACTATGTCATAAGTAAATATATAACCGTTGCAAATTATCTGACAATTTCTAAGACATCTGATCTTAATTTAGCTATAATCAAGAGTAAGGATGATGCTATGTGCTTCTACAGTCGTACCTTCTTCACACACTAAGATTCATCTATAATTTTATTTTATTCTATTTGTGCTCCGCAAGTTCCAGTAAAGGTTCATGCGATTGACAAACTTAACTTGCCAAGTCTAAACGACAACGACATCAATGAATTGGACGATACCACGGGACAATCTGCTTGATTCAATGTTGGACGATACCACGTGACTTCGGATACTCATCATGAATATAGACATAATCTTTGACGGCAATAATAAATATTATGATCTTTTGGTTCTTTGGCCGGAGTCCAAATGATACTGACATCAATGAATTGGATGATACCACCTGACAATGACATCAACGTAGGATATAGATTCATAATCTTTGACGGCAATAATAGATATTATCGTCTTTTGGCTCTTTGGCCAAAGTCCAAACAACAATGACATCAATGAATTGGATGATACCGCGTGACAATGACACCGACGAAGGATATTAAAATGTTATGCTGAAGAAATTCCTGAAAGTCTAATGGGTGGTTGAGATGTTTATGGCTTTTGAACAATTTTTTCTTTGGCTCTGTTGCTGGTCTAAAGCTCAGGTTTAAAGGTGCCTTTTTCTCACGTACTTTTCCATTTTCCGATTTTATCAGTTCTATGATCCACGAAAAACCTTCAATTATGAACAAGGTTAAAATAGAAAATTTAGAAGTGTAATTCATCATTAGACTAATAGATATAATAACAATGCGAAAATGTTTGAGAAGCCAAAGTTATAATTGTGCCTATAATGAAGAAATGCTTCTCTAATAATACTGTGGGGGACGATGTAATTTCAACCGTAGATTCACACACCATCACCGTGTGTTTTGTATAAAGCACTTATTAATTAAGAGCTTGTGTAGTCAAAAATAATTGACAGTACTATTAAACTGTCATGTTAACAGCTTCTCTTAGAATAATGCTATGAATACCGAATCTAATTATGAAACTAGCCATTGATTTATTGATGCGGCACTTACTCAAACTTCAAATACCCAATCATAATTAATTTCATCTTTCATAATTTTATGTTGCGTTTGTGACCCTATAAAGTGACTCTCACTGGTGAAGGACCAAAAGCCACATGCAAAACTAAGGAAAAAAACTAGTACATACTATAGACTGAATTACAATCCCAGGTATGGCAGTCCTACTTAATGGTTCAGATTTACTTTTTAGGCTTCATTTATTTCGTAAAAAATGAACAATTTAAATTAAAAAAAAATTGACTGCTACCATCGCTTCAAATAATTATTCAATTAAAAATATTTTTAATTATAAAAATGAATAATTTTTAAACTTTTTGTGGACAATGGCAAGAAATTTCTTCATCCAATTTAATTAATTATAAGAGTGATCATTTTTTAAAAAATATTTTTTCAAATAATTTTTTTAAAACAAAAAGAGCCTTAGTATCTGGAGGGGCCATATAATAATTAACATATGGAGGGGTCATATAGTAATTTCATCAAATTAGAAAAACTCACCAGACAAGTAGCTTTATTGACAGTATCAGCATCATAACTGGGGAGCTCGTTCGCATTACCAAGAATGGAAAGCATCACGTCCATGAAATCTCGGTCACCTTCGACCTCTCCAGAAGCCCTCTGCGCTTGTGCTCATCCAACCACTTACCGACCACATCGTCCAATTCCTTGGCCGTCCTCTTCATCGCCTTAACATAACCCCCGATGTCGAACCACCTCAAAAATGGCAACACATCCGACGCGACAAATGGCCACCCAACTCGAAGAAGCTCCTCAATGCGATCCGGCACCTGTCGTTCTGGTCCTTGTCCTCCTCTGATGCCGCCGTCCCAATGTATCGCTTCCCCACCACCATCTTGAAGATAAGATTGAAGTTTAGGGCGTTGAACCAACTCTTCATCTCGATCGGCACTTTCTCTTGAGCGTTCGACCGTTCGTAAGCATCCTTTATGGAGGCTCTTACCTCAGCTTCCCGAACGTGCCGGAGGTTCTCGAGGGTGTGGTTCGAGAGGAGCTGTAGGGTGGCGATCTTGCGCACGTGCCGCCAGTACGGGCCGTACGGGCTGAACCCAAACATAGCGTAGTTGTAGCCGAGGAGCTCGGCGGCGAGGTACTTGGGGCGGTTGGAGAACGCCTTGTCGTTGGTGGTGAAGCACTCTTTGGCGATCTCCGAGCCGCTCACCACTATGGCCCGATGCAAGCCGAGCTTGATGGAGAAGATCGGGCCGTACTTGTCGGCCATCCGACCCAAGGTTATGTGGGCCGGATCCGGTCCTCCGAGAAGATGGAGGTGCCTGTTATGGGCCATGCGCCGGCGGCCGATGGCGGTGGTGGATCTCGGCTGGTCCATTTCTTGTGAAGAATTCTCGTTATGAAAAAATAGAGGAAGGTAACCAAGGCAAAGAGGCCAGCTATGGCCGCTTTGGGTGAAGTGGGACTTTAAAGGAGTTGCATAGTTCTCGTTGAGGATAACTGCGTGTTTGAGGAGGACACCTATTTATAGAGGGGATTGTGCGGAGAACATGGCTACATTGTTTCGTCCTACCCATTTCTTTTATTCCTATTTAACTACGGAACACTCACTTTTAATAATATTGTAATTATATATTCTGAGCTATTATTGTTCTGCCCTCTCGAAATCCGAAGGTTCATGATTGATGAGTTTGCCTATCTATATCCGATCGGTGTGCCAAAACTTAAATTGTCTTTCCACATGAGGTAAAGCAAGCCTAATAAACAAGTTAGTCTGATAAGCCCTCGTCATTCTCAACGTGACTCAAACTTGTAATTTCATAAAAGTCACCGTGGTCTTTTAACCACTACGTTACTATGGTCTATGGTTTAAGGATGTCCAAGATCCAAATTTTTGATAAGCAAGTTTCCAAATGGGGCAAGTTTTTTGGGTATCTTAACCTTGCGACACAATTTCACAAGATATGCAGCCCAATTCGCAATTTATGTGAAATAGATAATATCTCAAGTTTTAAATTATGAAATATACCTCAAATTGTTTTGTGGATTTGATTTGCACCAAAACTTGATGATCAAGCCTCGAATTCGGACCAGCTCAGATGGGGACTTGCGTCAGGCTTTCGGCGATGACCCAGTGGATCGTTGGATGTCAACCTATGGAAACAGAAATCAACGAGCCAAATTCGGTGGTACGTTACAGATTTCGACCATCATAGGCCGAGGAGGGCAGCAGCTAGTTGCTAGGATATAAACAACGTCTCAAATTGATCTAAGAAGACGGAGACGTTAGTCACGGGCCTCTAGAAGCTATTCAATGTGGACTGTTCTCTGAGAAAAGCCGCCTGGGTATAACTGACAAGGTAAGGCTACCTCACTTGTGGGTGAATCTTCTCTGTTTCTTCACGTGTCCAGTGTGTGGAAAAGTTTTTAAAAAGAAAAATTTAATGCTCTTTTCCCATAGATAGATGGGACAACACTGACGATGATGGTGGGGAGTTGATGATGGATGGCCGCTTGTCCCCTGATGAGGGTGATGATGATAGTAAAAGAAAAGAGTATCATGCGCCCAGAGGAAGCTCCCCTGGGGTCACCATCCTTGTCCTTGTCCCCGTCTCTCTTTGTTGCCAGTATTTTTTTTTTTTCCCTCTCAAAACTCATGTGTATATTCTAATTTTTCTAAATGAGATTTCATCTCCTTAAGCCCAGACTATAAGTCTCTATTTATAGAATAGAGTGTTGCCTGCTTGGGGCTTAAAGGTTTCAATTTTTAGCAAAATAAAACCTACCCAAGACTGAAATATGACGTGAATTTGGTCCCAAAGGGTCCAATTGCATTAAATTGTAATCAGAATTTTCGGCCCTAGCATGTCCATGAGTTAGCCAAAAATTCTAATCCAATATGGGCAAAACTATGAGTTTTCAAGCTCAAATCATGCTTTAATTTGATGAATAAACATTAAATTAAAAATCCTTGATAATTTAAAATGATCATGAATGGGCTGATTTGAGCTCAAAATAGGTTTTAATGGCTTAGCAAAATTTGGTACTCCCTTCTTTATTTGTATTAAAAATTTTATTTGGGCCCGAGTTCGATCACCTATCAATTTAAGATCAATTCCTTAGCAATGCATGATTTTAAAATATTAAATATGAATGATGAATTATTTTTGGTAGGAATTGAAATTGAAATCCTAATTTTCATGCAAAATAAATGATTAAGGAAAAATCAAAAATTTGATGTCAACAATTATTGACTAATGGAATACGGCCAATTAACTGTTAGAGTGAAGAAATGGACGTAGTCTTGAACAAAGTTGAACTACTATAAATTCTACGTGCAAATTCTCTATCCATGTCGCGTAATGCCTCCGACGTGCGTTTCTCATGTCGTCAATTTGGACATTTTTTGGTGTAAACATATACCCCTTTAAAAGAATTGAATGGTTCACTAATCACTTAATTATTTTGATTTAGACAACCAATAGTCATTAGGTGCCCCTTTGTCATCCGCAAATTTGATTTTTTTTTTCTTGCCGAATTTTATCTTGGACAAATTCATTATACGGCTCATATTTTTCCACAAAAGGCACGTCTTGTGCAACATCTTCATATGGCTCTCTATCTCTATCCTTAAGTAATTACTCATACTTAAACACTTTCATTGCCAATTGGAATAAATCGACAAAATTTTGCCTCTGAATCTAATCTAAGATTGAATTTCAATCCATTGAAAGCAAAATTTGTGAATTCTTCTTCTGAGAATGAAGTAAGGCATCTATTTCTAGCCCTCTTGAATCTGGACATGAATTGCTCTACCAATTCGCTGTTTTGCTGCTTGATAGTAGCCAAATCAGCAATAGACACATCGAGAACTAACCTATAGAATTGGTCATGGAATTGTGTCTCCATTTGCTTCCAGGAATGTATAGAATTGTGTTATATTTTGACTTCCAAATTAGTAATAAGGTTATTTTAAGAAGGGGCTCTAAAAGGAATCTGTTATATTTTGTTTTAAGGTTTTTTTTAGAAAGGGCTATAAAAGGAATTTGTTTCACATATATTGAAAAGATTACTTTCCCTTTTGCCCAAGAAACCCTTTGTTTTTCCTTCTTCTTATTAGATCTTTTGATCTTGGATTGTACCTTGTACTGATTATTGAAGATAGTGAAACCCCTCTCTCTCCCCGTGATTTTTTCGGTTTTGGGTTTTCCACGTATATCGCGTCTCATGCGTTTTATTTTACTTTCATCGTTCACTATTTCGCGCTTGAATTTGTGTGTCTCTTGGCGTTTTCCGCAACAAACTGGTATCAGAGTGAAAGAATTTCGATCTTTTGTTCGAGATGGCATCTATCAAGTTCGAAGTAGCACCCTTCGATGGTCAAAACAATTTCGGGCTATGGAGGATCAAGATGAGAGCTTTGTTACATCGGGAAGGCTCAGTAAGAGCTTTGGATGGGAATTATCCCGATGATATGACTGTAGTAGAGATCGAGGAGATGGAAGAGAAGGCGCACAGCACTATCCAATTGTCGTTGTCTGACAAGGTGCTTCGTGAAGTTGCTGATGAAGAAACAACTTCGGGATTGTGGCAAAAGTTAGAGAGTCTCTACATGAAGAAATCTCTTACGACGAGATTATTCTTGAAGCAGCGTCTTTATACGCTAAAAATGCAAGAAGGTACTCCTATTCAAGAACATCTAGATGAATTTAGTAAAATTGTTATGGATATGAAAAATTTAGATTTGAAGTTAGATGATGAAGACCAAGATCTAATTGTGTTATGTTCGCTACCGAGCTCGTATGAGAATTTTGTGAATTCTATGTTATATGGAAGAGAATCCATAACTCTTGAGGATGTGAAGGCCTCGCTGAATTCGCGGAGATGCGTACAAAGTTGAATGCGAGTAGTAGTGCAGATAAAGCTGATGGCTTAGTTGTTAGGGAAGGTCGAATCATCGAGATAGACGCAGTAATAGTAAAGGGCGTTCGAAGTCTAAGTCAGGCCAAGATAAGAGAAAAGTTGAGTGTTACTATTGTCACAAGTTTGGACACTATAAAAACGAGTGTCCTTTGCTTAAGGCTAAAGGAAAAAGGTCGATGGAGAGTTCTGATTCGGCTAATCTGGTGAAAGATAATGAGTCTGCTAATGTAGATAATGTTCTTACTGTTTTGTCTTCGGATTGTCATGTAGACGATGAATGGATTTTGGATTCAGCATGTTCATACCATATGTGCCCAAATAAAGATTGGTTCCACACATATGAGAAAGTCACTGGTGGTTCAGTTTTGATGGGTAATAATGCAGTTTGCAGGATTATGGGTATTGGTACGGTGCGGATTAAATGTCATGGTAGTAAGAACTTTGACAGATGTTAGACACATCCCAGATTTGAAGAAGAACCTTATTTCATTGAGCAGTTTGGATTCCAGTGGATGTATGTACACTGGTGGAGGTGGAGTTTTGAAAATTTCGAAAGGCTCCTTGATTGTGATGAGAGGTAACAAGAAAAATGGTCTTTACGTTCTGCAGGGAAGTACCGTTGTGGGTTCTTTAAATATATATCATCCTCTTCAGATTCTGATAAATCAAGATTATGGCATATGCGGTTGGGCCACATGAGCGAAAGAGGAATGAATATATTAAGTAAACGTGGTTTACTCTGTGGGGAGCATATAGTCCCACTTGACTTTTGCGAGCATTGTGTTTTCGGAAAGCAGCGCAGAGTTAGTTTCAGTACTGGGGTGCACTCAACGAAGGGCACAGTTAACTATATTCACTCTGATTTGTGGGGACCTGCACAAGTTACATCTAAAGGTGGTGCTGTGTATCTTCTAACATTTATTGATGACTTTTCTAGAAAAGTCTGGGTTTATTTCTTGAAGTGTAAAAGTGATGTTTTTGATACATTCAAGAAGTGGAAGATGTTGATTGAAAATCAAACTGGCAAGAAGATAAAGCGTCTCAGAACAGACAATGGTCTTGAGTTTTACGGAGGTGATTTTAATAAGTATTGTGAAGATTCATGGATTGTTCGACATCGAACGGTCAGGTATACACCTCAACAGAATAGGGTGGCAGAGCGCATGAACCGAACACTTTTAGAGAGAGCTAGATGTATGCTTTCTAATGCTGGACTTAAAAAAGATTTCTGGGTTGAAGCTGTGAACACGGCATGTTATTTGGTAAATCGTTCTCCTTCAACCGCAATTGAATGTAAGACTCCAAATGAGGTATGGTCTGGTAAACCCTCTGATTATTCTATTTTAAAAGTATTTGGATGTCCCGCTTATTATCATGTAAAAGATGGTAAGCTTGAACCTAAAGCCAAAAAAGGTATTTTCGTTGGTTATGCAGATGGTGTTAAGGGATATAGATTGTGGTGTTCTGACCCTCAATCGCCAAAATTTATAATCAGTAGAGATGTTATTTTTGATGAAAATTCTATACTTGATCAGAGAAAAGTTGTTGAGTTTATAGATATTCAGGAAGAGAATGCAACGAAAGAGGTGGAGTTTAATGCAGAGCATCCACGGAGAACCTCTAAAAATGTTCTTAATTAGTCAGAAAGTAACAGTGAGCAACAAAACTCGGATTTGATTAAAGATAAAGTAGAAGAAGTTGAACAACCTCAGACTTTGGCTGCAGGGAGAGCTAAAAGGCAAATTAAGCCTCCCTAGAGGTATGGTTTTGCTGATTTAGTGACATATGTTCTTACAGTTGCTGAAGAGTTTGGTATTGAAGAACCTTCTACATTTCGTGAAGCTATTATTTGTTCTAAATCTGAGAAGTGGCTTGTTGTGATGAATGAAGAGATGGAGTTTCTTCATAAGAACCAAACTTGGGATCTTGTGAAATTGCCTAAGAGTAAAAGAGCTATTGGATGCAAGTGGATTTTTAAAAGAAAAGAAGGAATTTCAAGGGTTGAAGATGAAAGATTCAAAGTACGTTTGGTAGCGAATGGCTTTAGTCAAAAGGAGGGGATAGACTTCAATGAAGTGTTCTATCCAGTTGTAAAACATAGTTCCATTCCTGTGTTGCTCGCGTTAGTAGCCCTTTATGATCTAGAGCTTGAGCAACTTGATGTCAAGACCGTTTTTTTGCATGGTGAGCTTGATGAGACGATTTATATGTCTCAACCCGAGGGATTCGTTGTTGAGGATAAAGAAGATCATGTTTGCAGGTTGAAACGCTCATTGTATGATCTCAAGCAATCTCCACGGCAATGGTATAAGAGATTTGATGGTTTTATGTTAAGTCATGGCTACTCGCGAAGTGCGCATGACAGTTGTGTGTACTATAAGAAGTTGCATGATGGTTCTTTTGTTTATTTGCTATTATATGTGGATGACATGCTTATTGCAGCGAAGGACATGTCAGAGATACAATTGTTGAAGAGGCAACTTAGTAGGGAATTTGAGATGAAGGATCTTAGAGCTGCTAAGAAAATTCTAGGTATGGAAATTCACAGAGATAGACATGTTGGGAAGTTATACCTTTCGCAGAAGGGGTATATTGAGAAATTGCTTGAACGTTTCGATATGAAGAACGCTAAATCAGTAAGTACTCCTTTGGCGTCCCATTTTAGACTTTCTGCTTCTTTATCACCTAAAACCAAAGAAGAGGAAGAGGAGATGTGTCGAGTTCCATATTCTAGTGCCGTTGGCAGTCTTATGTATGATATGGTTTGCACTCGTCCAGACATTTCTCAAGCAGTTAGTGTTGTGAGCAGATATATGGCATATCCAGGTAAAGCTCATTGGCAAGCAGTGAAGTGGAATCTTCGGTATATCCGGGGTACCTCAGATGTTGGTTTGGTCTTTGATAGAGGTTGTGATATAGGGCATTCAGTTGTTGGTTTCGTTGATTCTGACTATGCAGGTGATCTCGATAAAAGGAGATCTTTGACAAGTTATGTCTTTACGCTTGGTGGTTCCATAGTTAGTTGGAGAGCAACTTTACAGGATATGGTTGTTTTATCTACCACAGAAGCAGAGTACATGGCCATGACGGAAGCAGCAAAGGAAGCTCTTTGGTTGAAACGTTTGGTTACAGAACTTGGGGTGAAGCAGGAGGGAGCCTCCGTTATCTTTTGCGATAACCAAAGTGCAATCCAGTTGACCAAGAACGCAATGTATCACGAGAGAACAAAACATATCGACATTCGTTATCACTTTGTGCGTGATGAGGTTGCTAAGGGTACAATTACAATGAAGAAAGTGCCTACGGCGGATAATCCGGCAGATATGTTGACCAAACCAGTTCCTTTGACCAAGTTCAAGCATTGTTTGGACTTGGTTGGTTTTTTCGCCATTTGAGTTACTTATGCGGAGTCGGTGGCGTTTCATCCCTTGTTTCCTACATCGAGTACGCTCACGTAGGCTTAGGGATATGCGTTATCGGTTCTGCGTTTGGCGGGTGGCCTTGTGTGGTCACTCTTGGTGGTGAGGGAGAAAGGTTTTCTGACGTTTGGTAAAACGTTCTTCTGGAGATTTGAAGTCAAGGTGGAGATTTGTTATATTTTGACTTTCAAATTAGTAATAAGGTTATTTTAAGAAGGGGCTATAAAAGGAATCTGTTATATTTTGTTTTAGGGTTTTTTTAGAAAGGGCTATAAAAGGAATTTGTTGCATATATATTGAAAAGATTACTTTCCCTTTTGCCCAAGAAACCCTTTGTTTTTTCCTTCTTCTTATTAGATCTTTTGATCTTGGATTGTACTTGTACTGATTATTGAAGATAGTGAAACCCCTCTCTCTCCCCGTGGTTTTTCCCGTTTTGGGTTTTCCACGTATATCGCGTCTCGTGCGTTTTATTTTACTTTCATGTTCGCTATTTCGCACTTGAATTTGGCGTCTCTTGGCATTTTCCGCAACAAATTGGCCGATAATGATGTATACCACGTGAAGGATGTCTTAGATAATGATGGGGAAACATGCTTAACTTTCAACAATGAACATTAGATATATGACCACATTGTGCACAAAATTGACTAACATGCTCCACTGTCGATTGATCATCTTCACCAGAAAAAAGATTGAAATTAGTTATTTTAGAACTTGGATATGGTACTGCATCCGTCCACTCCGGGATATATATATATATTATTCTGAATACGGGTGTAGTATTCACGAAATCATATCCCATGCATTGCATTGCTTGGCCTAGTATTACGAGGACCTGTTGAGGATCTCGACCATAAATTACTTGAGCTTGTTGTCCTTCTAGCAAACTCTCGATCACCATATTTGGCCTTTGAAGGGCATTCACTAGGTTACCGCTTTTGCTGCAAGTCACTGACCATGATGCGCTCTATGTGGAATCGGTAGTTTATCTTGGTTGCCGTTGACAAAATTAAGTCTATATGGAATAGGTGCTATGTTGAATTGAGGCACCATTCCAATAGGCTCGACAGGTGCGGGATTAGTAGGATTCGCCTATGTATGAATTGAATGGCTCAATGTTCCAGGCCCATGGATGACTTCCTGGAATGTGTTGACAATCATTAACTTGATCGTATCTCCTACATGCCTCACCACATAGTTGTCGTTTTCATTTTATTTTCCCTTTAAAAGTCCTCCTCATAGCAGCCATCATGACCGGGCTAGCTCCAATACCTTCTCTACTCATCAGTGAGTTGCTTTGGGATGTCAACATCTCCATCTTGTTCTTGTTCTACCCTTGGTTGTGCACTCGATGACTCAAAACATCCTACCCCCCTCATTGGTAAGCGACCGTGGTGAGCTCTTACCACTAGGATTGTCAGGATCAAGTTGATTTCTAGTACATACCATCGTGTTTCCTCAAATCAGCTACACTGGTCCCACGAGGCATGCCGATTATTTTGTGGAAATGTAATCTTTAATGAAATATCTTTCACCGAAAGTAACTCTTTGGCTTTTAATTGAAGGAGAATGAGTTCTGTGGTGATTTTGGATGGAAATATCCAGCGAGTTT
>JAGVVM010000750.1:0-88181 GCA_019149425.1 Psidium friedrichsthalianum | reverse complement strand
CCAAAAAAAAGCCACAAAGAAAGAACAAAAACGAGTCCTGTTTCTGTTTGGAAGTTTTCTCTCCGAAGTCCGACGAAGCTGTCGTCATCATCGTCTCCCCCAGCACTGTTCCCAGCTGAAACTCCCCCTCCTTCGCCGCATGCATGGCCCGAAAGGAATATGTGGAGCATCCGACGATGCTTCATGCTTTGCCCCCTAGCTTTTTGCATGGCCCTTTTCCGGAACTGCGGCATCTCTCCCCAACTATTGCATTATTAGAATTAGGTCAGTTACCCGCCCCCCCCCCCCAAAAGAAAAAAAGAAAAAGGGAATAACAATGGATGAGGTCACATCATACTTTCTTTTGGGATTATGTAAAAGGATGTTGTTATTTTTAACCTGCCTCTCGAGATAATTTTTTCGGTAGCTTTTGCTCGAAATGATCCAACTTTGAAGATACTAATTGTGCAAAATGCAATGGCGATCAATGCAATAAGGACTATGGAATTTCTTCGATGGGTTCCTTAACAAGTATCTCCGAGGCACTCGTTAACAAAATCTTGTATACGGTGAAAAAGATGGGTGGCTAATGATCACAAAGAAAATAGAGTAGGACTCGTCGATACAAATAAGGTGAAATGCAAGAAAGTATGGTGTTACATGATGGCTTTAATAAGATATGACCAACACAAATTGAGTTCACTCTTTGATTTGTATCATTCTTATATTGTCTAGCTATCATTCTTTTCAATGGAATTTGTCGTAAAAAGCTTGAGGTTGAAACTAAAAATGGATTTGCTGTCTATGGACTAGCAAAAATGAGCACCCCGCTTTGCCAGTGACAATAAAACCATCAATTTTTTTTTGTTCAGAATAAATTTTAAAAAAATCATGGTATCAATTTACCACAGGAACGGCTTAAATGAAAAAACGAAAAAACTACCAAAGGTATGAACAATTTCAATTTAAGTTTGGACAGTTTTAGAGATTTAAGAAAAATCTTGATATCAAGTGCTAGAGATTCTATTTACTTTCGAGTTACGATTTTGTCCGTCATTTGATATTGTACCATTAACAATCATTGATTATAGGTATTATTAAATATTCATGAATCAATGAGGGAAAGTTTGAGGTTCATTCATCTTCAGATTTTGTATTATTGTACAGAAAGATAGGGATCGACTGATAGTGAGATCACTAGTTTTTTTGGGAGCAATCTATTAAGCATGGGCTTACTCACCTCGCCATCAACTACATGTTCAGCAACGAACTACTTCCGCTACCAAGAAGCAACCGACTTGTCCAGCCAATCAACTAGTTGGGAAATTATTAATTCTTTAGATATATATATATATATATATATATATATATATATATATAAACTTACCATTTTTATTGAATTTAAAAATTTAAGAACTAGAATTTTTGATCTAGCTAGAATATATTTTTATCGACCTTGAGCATGTACAATGACGGGCCTTTCTCTCATTACGCTGAGAGTGGAACAAGAAAATTGTCCAAAAAGCCTTAAATCTATCGTATGGTTATCAATTCAATCATAAACATTTCAATTATATCAATTTATTCCTAAAACTTTTGATCATTTGTCAATTCAGTCATAAACATTTTAATTGTGTCAATTAAATTCTAAACCTTTTAATCGTGTCAATTCAGTTCTAAAAATTTTGAAGTTATGCCAATCTATTCCTAAATCTATTGTTTGGATAATTTGTGAAAAAACTACGTTGAGAAATTGCCAAAAGGTTTATCCGGCCAAATTTGTCTAGAAATCACTAACATGAACATCGACCTTCTTATGTGGCATAGGCAGTATTAACGTAGAATTTTTAACACTATTTTTATTATTTATTATTTATTTAATGTTTTTGTTCTTTTATTTTATTTTTTGTGGCGGCCAAAATGAAAAGGCAAAAAAAGAAAAAAAAAATGAAAAATTCAATTTTTTTCCTAAAAGAAAAATTAAAAATATCAGCATCAGCGGCCGCCATGCCAATTAGGATGGCCAAAGTCCAACCATTGATTTGGCAAAAAATTGGTTGGATAGACTAAACTGATATAAATATATGTATAAATGTTGCTTTTTTTTTTTTTTTTGTGAGTGATTGCCAAATCATTGTATTTGCAAGAAGTCGGATGAGAGGAAATTCTTGTGACATTGTTATAACGACTCGATATTTTTCTCCAAAATGGTTGCCTTAAGGTATCCTTTACTTTGGGCATGTTTTGGAGAGATTTCCTAATTTGACAAACAGTCAAAGTTTACCGCAAACCAAACATAAAAGAGGACAAATCAAAACCTCCAACCCTAATAAAATGCATCGATTTTGGCTTGGTTTGATTCCAATTCACACTGTTTCACTCGTGACTAATATGTACGTATACATTTAATGTGACGACAAATTTATATGGAAACCCTGTCTTACATTTCTCATCCCTAAGATGATGCACAATCAAGCCAAACTAAGTAATTGCCACTTCATATAAAATATTTTTCTTAACATGGAAAAGGAAACTTAGATATTGGGCGCGAATGATAACCATTTTTTTCTCTATTTTTCAGTTATTTTGGTCTCGAAAATATATTTGGAATAAAAATTCATTTGGTGGAACAATATCATTTTCCTCTTTTTGGGATAAATTTTTAGCCAATAAATAGATTTGAATAAAAATAAGAAGTAGAAATTTTCTACTTTTTTATTTCTAGAACAGAAATAGAAATAAGAATTCTTCATGTCGCGCTCTCTCTCTCTCTCTCTCTCTCTCTCTCTCATCCCTATAGATGATTTTCGATCCACTGTCCACCGGCTGCTGGTCACAGTCTGCCGGTCTCCAGCCTACCAATTGCCGACCGAGGTCCTGCGGTTGGCAACTATAGAAATTTTATGCTATTATAAAATGAATTATTGTTTCGGGAACATAAATTTTGTGTCGTTATCAAACGTCTTTCTCTGCTTAGAAACTCATCTAGAAAATGGAAATAGCTCCCGGGAACGGAATGGTTATCATTCATGCCCTAAGTGAATTCGCTTTTCCTATTGTAGTCTTGAATTCAAATTTCGTTGGGGGCATTTTGGAAAGAAAAACTCAAATGCAACAGGGCAATGTGAAAGCTTGTCAACGTGCGCGAAAGCTGGCGTCGACACATAATATTTTTGAATATGATCAATCTATAGGAAGACAAAAAAAAATAAAGAAGTTATCTAGTATATTAATTTGTAGATTTTAGAAAGTGAAAAGGTCAAAATCAAACCAAGTTTCTCGGTGTACATATCTTCAAAATGAAAGACTAATCCACCACCCCATTAATCAGGACATGCCCCTCCTTTAGGTTCGGTTTACTGACTTTTAGATTTTTCTCGGACAATCAATGCTGTGTACTCATCCAGACATCCACAGCATCTAAAAAAAATTATTTGAGGGGACCCCATTGGTCAATTTTGTCCAATTACATGTCTTGTCATACTGGGGACCCTAATGTGCTGTGAATCTATGATTGCATTGCGGGGAAATTACCCAATCATTCCAAATTTATTATGTCAATGTGAATTCATTCTTAAAATTTCCATTTTAGTCCTAAATTTTTCCCGAAATTCAAATATAAATTTTCTAGTCAATTTTCATCGAAACTTGCTGATGCGGCAATTTAGTCATCAATAGCATTGTACATCACAATGTCAACGATTTTTAGTGAAAATTGGCTTAAAAAATGACATTAGAATTTGCGCACATGTTGGAAAATGTAATATGGAATTGACATCCGTATGATAAGTTTATGACCAATTAGATCATTTCTCCGTTGAATTGTTTATTCCTATAAACATTTCTGAAAAATTTACAACAATTCTAATTAATATTTTGCAAGATGCTTAAGAAAAATCCCAATTCTAATTTTCATACATAAAAGTATTTATAATTGAAGCTCCGTTTGTTCCATGAAAAATGAATTATTTACAAAATATTTTTGCCAAAATAATCGCTTGTATCGCTTGAAATACTTAATCAATAAAACATATTTTCACTGTCGAAAATAATTTATATTTAAATATTTTCATGAACGATGGAAATATTTTTTGTCGATTCATTTTGTCGTTTCATTTTGTTAGCGATACAAGCACTCATTTTTCAGAAAAAAAAAATCTTTCTCAAATTATTTGCTTTTCACAAAATAAACAGAATTGTAATATTACCCACCCATCGGTGGCCCAGTTGGTTTGCGCTATGGTCCTTCACGAGAGGTCCTGGGTTCGAAAGAGGAGGGTCGTGACGGTGGGATGTTGCGCTAGTCCTTCCAGAGAATTAGTCGAGGTGCGCGATCCGTACGGATGTTGGCCCGGACACCTTCAATACAAAAAAAAAAAAACAGAATTGTAATATTAGACTCCCCAATTAATTCAGACAGTTATTTCACTTTACATAGTAATTCACTTCTAAGTTCCAAAGCACATTTGGTAGATCTAGATCACAGCAGCAATTTAAAACGTCCCAATCATTGGCCCAAAACCTACATTAATGTGAGGGATTATCGCGGGAAAACGTACGACAATGCCAAACCGACGTGGAGTATATCAACGTAGTTAGTTCCCACTCCCTTGGACATATCCTCGTCCTAATCCCTTGTCTTTGCAATCACTCCCCCACCATCTTCGGGTCGGATCTCTAGGGACACCGATTTACTCTAAAAGGATCATATTTCGATACTATTTTATAGAATTTGGTCTGGTCCATGTAGGTCAAATATCTGAAAGTAAAATTCAAATAATGATCGATTTGGAGTGGGCCATTCCTCATGAACAGACAACAAGCTTGGAGTCGAGAGGGTAACATTACACTAAGTCCCTTAATTTCGATTTAAAAAAAAAAGGCCATTCACGTCCAAATATAATGATTTACCCGAGATAATTTATTTTTTTATTTCTCCCATGAAATTTTTTTTTTTATCATTTATCCTCTTTGAAGAATAAAACATTCCGTATCTGTGACAATTACCTTATAATTCCTGGGTAATTAACTAAAAGATTGCCTTTTAACAATAACAAAAAATGTAGTATGGGAAATGCTAAGCTGCAATACCTACCAGATACGTAGCGATATATTGATTTTACCTCGTTATCTCGTAGGACTAGACCCCACTAAATTATTTAAAAAATAAATTTGACCTTGATAGAACTTTCTTTTTTGGACATGTCTCTAATAGAACTTAGAAAGCACAAATTAAGACCAAAACGCGACTATAAAACCACTTAATAGGAAGACAATTAATAATTGAAAATGGAAATTCTCAATCCCTAAATTTGTCTAATGTTTTTTTTTGTCTGATTATGCTACTTAATAGTGGCGAGCATGGTTCAAAGTATAACTCTAGAACCTGAAACTAGACCAATGGGGAATCAGTTTGGTTCTTGGTAAGGACCGTAAGGTATGCAAGATAGATTCTAGGTTGATAGTAAGATGACAGCCATTATATTTATAAGGATCATGATGGGATGCAGAATCTTGCAACGTGTTTGTCCATGGATCCAGTGAATGGAAAATCTATTCTGATAGATAGGTTCTAGGTATATGAAACCTGAAACCCGTAACATATTTTTGTGGTTTTCTTGATGTATATTTTCGCACGATTCTGCGATATTCTATGACATTCGATAATGAGTATATAATTTGGAATCAATAGTTTGAACTTTCATTTTTGGCGAAATCTATGACTGAGACTTTTAATTTGTTAATGCTTTATATTCATTCATGTGTCTACATATGAGTTATGGTCAATGGATTACATCAGCAACCGGTGATCATTAAATATGATAATTCACCGTAATTATTTAACTAAGAATACAGGTGGAACTTGTCTAAAACCTGGAACCGACTCTAGAACTGATGATAGGGAATGTAAGTTTGAAGTTCTAAAAAATGAGGAATTTATTCATACGGGGTAGGTCCTAGTTTCTAGATGGAGCTTGTACAAAACTTGGAATCGCTCCACCCTACTATTTAAGCGTCATTTACATTTGAACTTGAGGGTCAAAGGCCTTGCCGATAATCTAAAGACTCTAAACCTTCTAATTTTTTTTTTTGGTTATTTTGTATTTGCTGCTTCTGCGGAATATTTTGTTTTTGCTTTTACGCTTATTTGCTCAAGGGGGTCACAACATACTTGCATTGGGCATAAATTTGAGTTTTATACCAACCGCTCCACTCGATCAAATGGAAGGAAAAAGAAGGTAAAAATTATAACAACATGAACTATTCTTGAAACTCTAAACGTGGAAATGTTAACGAATAAATCCCGGGAAGCCTTATAATACTATCATAAGTATTCCATGAACGCCGTCATCAGTCAACCGCTTCCCAACAACAGCGTACGGCACGCCCAGCTTATACAAAAGAGTTCGACGCCTTCAAAATGCTACGTTGCTAGATTAGACTGTAGTCGGTCCAAAATAAAATAAAGTAAGAACAAGAAGTTCCCCCAAAGTAATTAGGGTACCAAATTACATAATTCTGTGAAACCCTAAATATATTGACTGAGGTGTCAACAGCATCAATAGCGAGAGAGAGAGAGAGAGAGAGATCTTTATGCAATTCTCGCACACAAAACCTTGCTAACAGTAAGCAAAATTAGGTATGTTTTCGTTTAACCTATTGCCGATGATTAATCAAAAACCATCAACAGGTTTCTTGAGAAAGGGAGGAGAATGGTTTTTAACTCCATACTCTAAGAGGGTCGATGTTCCGGCGATCATCTCCAGTGGCGGCCCTCGGCTGGTGGAACTGGCCCAATTGGCCAATGCTCGCGGAGACGTTCATGGCGAGGAGGCCCGTGTCGTAGTTGGCACCTGAGTCGAAGCCCCGGATCATCTGGTGCTGGTGGTCGCGGGGGAAGAACTGGTGGTGGTAATGGTGGTGGTCCCGCGCACCGGCAGAGCCGAGGAGGTTGATGCCGAGGTTCTGGGGGTGGTTGTGGGTGGTGGCCGCGGCGGCGGCGGCAGCGATGAGGCCGTGGCCGGCGGCGATGCCGAGGCTCTGGTACTTGGAGAGCTCGGACTTGGCGCAGGTGAGGTCCATCTGGAGCTGGCGGAGCTGGTGCTGGAGGAGGGAGATGACCCCGACGCAGCCGTAGACCGGGTCCCGCAGGCGCATGTCGGCCTCGTAGGCGAGCGAGTTGACCGCGTCCTCGCGCTGGTGGGGGTGGAGCTCGTTCAGCAGCTTGGTCACGTTGCTCGCCCCGAACACCTTGTGGACGTTGGCGAATTTCTGCGGCTGGTCCGGCGGGAAGTAGGGCGCGAACACGCACTCTGGCTGGCACTTGCGGCGGAGGAACTTGCATGCAGCACATGGGGACGTGGACGACGACGCCATCCTTAATTCGGTCCGAAATTCCCAGTAAATGCTGAAATGCGAATATAACTCAAAGAAAATTAGTTCATAATCTCCCTTCTTCTTCTTCTTCTTTTCTTCTTCTTCTTCTCACTTAAGAAAACACGATTTAAGTATAATTTTGCACATATAGAGGTTCAGCTGTCCAATTACCTTGAAAGATGGTGCGTGTGCAAACTAGCAAAGCTCCGGATCCTGTGTTTATCGTCTTGTAAACATAAATAAGTGCTGTGAGTACAAGAGAAATGCATAGGACGCATGAATGAACTACGTTTTTGCTGTCTTTAAACAGCAGTGAGAGGAATTATTCATGCAACAAGAGGGAAAATCTTCTTTTTTTTCCCTTAAACTTCCGAAGAACATAAATAAATGAAGCGATAATATCCCGCAGAACAGTCACTTTATATTTCGACCAAAAAAGAGAAGAAAGAAAAAAAGGATGACCTAGCAGGATCTGCCGAATGATTACATGGATTTCGTTTCTGATTCTCTTACAAAAATGCAATTTTTAAGGAATCAATCAAAGAGAAAAAGGGATCTCCTCGCTTTCCTCGAGCAGGGCAGATCTAGCGAGCTACAAAAGGAAAGCTTCGTCTGCCCATCTCATCTCAACATATTCGCCAGAAGAAAAAATTGTCAGCAGCTCAGCTCAAGAAGACGAAAAATCAGTCTTGGGCTTTATCAGAAATGGTGACGATGCAAACCTCCATCTCTTTTTACGTCCCTTTTTGGAGATGGGTCAGTGCCAAAGAGAGAAAAAAGATCGAAACGATAATGCAAAAAAAAAAAAAAACGAGTACCTGGGCAAGAGATTTCGATCGTTAAAAGCTGCTGAAAAGAGAAGGGCAAGAACCAAGCACAAGAAGCAGGAGGAGAAGGAAAAATATTGATATGTTATTCGGGGTTTGGACTTTTGATGGACGGGGGTTTGAATATTGGATCTTGTGAAGGAAGGCACTCTTTTTGCAACTTCGCTTCTTTCGAGATGGAGATGGAGATCGAGAGAGAGTTTTCGTAGCAGATCTTGCTCGAGCTGTTATTAAAATGACTAGAGCACACTGTCTTCTCCAAAAGACGAGCCTTTTGGAGTTGAACACACGCACAAACACACACAGAGTTGAAGTTAAAGAGTGGGATCGATGAAAGGAAACGCACAAAAGCAAAGACTGGGGTTCTAAATGCATTACTAAATGAAGAACAAACAGAGAGATAGGCAGGTAAAGAGACGCAAAGGAAAATGATTTGTGAAAGGGATTGATGGAGAAAACCAAGCTGATGTGATTTGGCCTGTGGGGGCTTTTCGTTTCTTTTTTCTTTCTCGGGATGGAGAATCACCGATCTGTAATGAATTCGATTATTTGTCATTTGGCTTGGGATCTTAACTAGTCAACATCAACACACACGCACAAGCAGGGTTTTTCCTTTTCTTTCTCCTTTTCCGGGAAAAAATAAGAGAGAAAATGGTGCACGAGGAAGGAAGATAACTCGAAGAGAAGACTACAGTGGCTTGGCTCAACAGTCAAACCTTTTATTTCTTCCAACTTTTTTGGTTTCTTCGCCTTCTTTTCTCTCCCTTAGCTCCGTTGACTCGTGCGGATGGCTGGATCTCCCGAGGCCTTGAAGCTTTTTCACACTGTTCCCCTCTCTCTCTCTCTCTCTCTCTCTCTCTCTGTAGCTGAGTTTTTTTCTTATCCTTTTCAGCTGCTCACTTGCGTTTGAATCAGAATTTTCTCCAGCTCAAAATCCTTTTCCTTGTCTTGGGTCACTTCCTTGTAGTCCACCTTTTTCTTGGCCCCCTTCAAAACCCTCCTTCTGAAAAAACCGTTTGGTTGGGGGGGGGGGGGGATATATTTTAAGGGTTCATGCAGAATTGGCTTCTTTTCGGCTCTGTCGCTGTTGTTGTTGCTGCTTCTGCTTGTTCGGAAGAAAACAAACTGTTAAGAGAATGAGGGACATAAAGATCATGAGAGAGAGAGAGAGAGAGAGAGAGAGAGAAAAGATGCCCAGGAGAGGAGGCTAAGGAGACGGGATAAAGCAAGGAAAGGGAGTGTTCTTGATGAGTGTCTGAAAGTGAAGGAGGAGGAGATTGGGGGTGAATTTAAAAATAGGGTTTCCTCTCTTTTCTTTAGGTTCCTTTTTTTTATTTTTTTTTCCAGGGGTTTGGGCTTACTAGAAGGGGGATGATGTTGTTGTTACCTGCTGTCCATGTTGTTGGCAGCGAGACATGTGGATTCTATGTTTTGTGTCGTGACTCGACAGCCATTGATGTGAAACCCTAGTTTGAAGTAGCATCTTCTCGTCTCTCTCTCGCGCCTGAAAGAAACCCTTTCTTATCTTTCAGGTTGGGCATCTGGTGCCCTACAGCATGGGGCTATTCCCAGCTATCTTAATGTCAATTAAGGGATGGCATGATTGCTTCTTTCAGATCCCTAGTTAGACACAAAATGAAAAGTGAAAGAAGGAGAAAGAAAAACCACAGGAGAAGAAGAGTTTAACAGCCCACCACACCAGTCTGATTGGGTTTGACCAGTTGGCTGGGCATTTAAAGTCCCTCGGGGGGGGGGGGGGGGGGGGGGGGGGGGGGAAGGGAATACCCAGAGACACATCAAATTCCATTACAGCCCTGGCCACTATCCTGTGTTTTTGGCCGAGGTTATGGCTTGTGGCAGGGTAACCCAAGGACAAATTTTCTGTCGGAAGTCTAAACACATTATCCCACAAATTGTGTCTGAAAAGAGAGAGAGAGACATGGATCTAAAAGGCATATGCACAGGGATCCATTGCTTCTGTCAGTCAATAATAGAGTGGAATGTCTTTTCTTGGAAGCCCTAAATCTCTTAAGTTCATGATGCAAGAGAAGTTAATTCTAGAGTCGGATAGTTCTAATATGATGATAAGTGTCTGTAGGTCTCACATCAACTAGTTTGGGATGCGAGTGCACTTACCAAAGAATGCAAGGAACTGCTTATCAAGTATACCGACAAGAAAGAAAAAAGGGGTTAACAAGGCACGGTTTTCATTCGATGAATTTGGTCAAACTGAAAGAAAACAACATGAGTGCCATTTGAAGAAAAAATGAAGCTAAATTGTAGCTTGAAACCAGAAAGAATGCAGATCATTTCTCATAATCCAATTTGGTAAGGCGTCTCATCATTGAATTGGAATCAGAAGTTGCAGTTTGACATGCTAATAAGAAGAAGGGACGGTGGTGTGCATAGCCACAACTCCTAGCTCAAGGAGATTCACAATCTGGTAGGGCGGTCCAAAAAGTCATAAACTTGTCGCATGACGGCCAATTTAGTCTTAAACTTTTTAATTTGGCCAATTTAGTTCTAAATCGTCAAAACATTTAAACTAAATCGATCAAGTTGAAAATTTTAAGACTGAATTGATGACTATACAATAGATTTATGACTTCTCAGACAATTTTTCCTAGTCTGGTACACTTCAAGAGATCATCAAGCTTCGACAAGTGCTTTCCTTGCTGCTTTCAGGAGAATACAAAGGCATCGTTTCTTTCTGTTTTCTTCTTCTTCTTTTTTTTTTTACAATTTATAGAGGCAAGACAAATCCACCATATTGAGCCCAAGCCCACTGTATTGGCTTTGACAAGACATGGGGACCCTTGACAAACACTTTGTCGCAGCAAGCCACCTGCACAGGTCAAATACAAACGGAGAAACTCCACATTTCGAGTGGAAACTGGAAGCCGGGGAAGATGAGTACGGCGACAGCAGCGGCGCCGGAAGCGACGGCGACGAGGGTATATGTCGGAGGAGTGGGAGAGAGCGTAGGGGAGGGCGATTTGCGCAAGATTTTCGGGGCTTTAGGGACCATAGGCGCCGTGGAAATCGTCAGGACCAAAGGGCGCAGCTTCGCCTACTTCGATTTCGTGCCGGCGAGCCAGAATTCCCTTAACAAGCTCTTCAGCAAGGTCACCTCTCTTTGTTGTGCATACTTTCCTGGCTGTATTTTTTCCCCCTGATTGATGATCCTCCTTCTAATTTCGTCCACGTCTGAATTTCATTCGGTATTGAAAGAATTGGATTTTGCATGAAGTTGAAGGCCAGTGGTACACATTTTATTATTCACGTGCTTCGATTTGGGGGGTGCAGAATAATGAAATTCGAAAGTGAGTCGTGCTCACAAGAAGGCCTGGTCTGGTCATGGCTTGTGATGCTGCTAGTACTTTGGATTTTGTCTGACCCAATTTAATGTCTAATATCTTGTGTCAGATCCTCTAAAATGATGTGAGAGGATGTTGTTAGCATGTGTAAATGAGCGGAAATGTAGACAACAACCTTGAATTGAAGATGTGGGAGAATTGTTGAGTAAAGAGAAATGTTGCTCAAGGGAGAACCTATGAACACAGAGAAAATGATGTAGTAGAAATTTATTTATCCATAGATACTGAGAGAAATTTTTAGAAGTAAGAGTGTGTGCGACCAATGTAAGAGTCCTGCGGAAGGAACTTTTGCGTTTGCAGTGAAATTTGGATTTCCAAGGCCATGTGCCACTTTTCAGTCGGTACTGGCTTCAGAGAAGAGCCTTTGGAAAGTGCTCTGTTTTGTAAAGCTATTAGATGCTTACAAATGTTTGTTCTAGCAACAGCCTTTTGAAGTGCTTTCTTTGGTTGTTCTCACTTGGTAGAAGCATGCGAGCATCACCTTAAGTAGTAAACGTCGGGTTGTTCGGTGATTACCAGTTGAAAACTGCTGTAGAGGCGTAGCATCAGAAAGCACTTTGGTTGTAAGAAACAATTTTCTGCAACCCTCATAAATGGCAATGGCGTCTTCTGTTCCTATTAACTCTATACGGTCATTTCTAATTACATTTTTGTGATGAGAAAATTGGATACAATTATATTGTACTTTTAGTTCCTGTATCCTTTGTTTCTTTTTTTTTTTTTGGTCGAAATTCCTGTGTCTTTTGTTCAATTTTTTCGTACAGCAGCTTCCTTCTGTAGATATTCAACTAGCGCTTTTTTTTATATTTGAAGCGACCTCTCTCGTCTCATTGAGATCCCATCAGAGTCACATTCTGGAAAATCAATAAATTGCTTTCTTTGAGAAGATTCAACATTTCTCTCTGCTGTTCAGATTCTCCTTTGCAGTTTTTAGAGTCTAGCCAGACTTTCAATTTCAAGCGAAGTCTCTTGGATTGATACAATTCACAGATAGATATCTCAGTTCACAAATTATCTCTTGATTCTTCACGCCCAAAATATCGCATTAAACTACTACACTGTTTTTTTTTCCGACCCAAAACAAAAAAAACTACACGGTTTACGTAATGACTAAGAATTTGTTGTTGTAGAGTTCATGGGCTAAACTTCAAGTCAAGCTGAGTTATGGAGTACATATGTATAATTCCTCTTATTTTATCCTCTCATCTGCTGAGAAGGAGATCTTATATCAAGCTACTCCATTACACATACACGACTTGATTAGACAGGTTTCAGACTTTTTCTTTTGTCCCTTCTAGTGACCAGCAGTACTCTCGTGTATCAATGCTCACTGAAGTTAGGCTTTCTCCAATAAATATTTTATTGCCATTGTAATCACTCTGTCATAGGCCCCCATATGATGCCACTGGCATCAAGTGACTGCTGAATTTTCTTTGTGCATTGGGTTCAGATGGGATGGCTAAGAGAACGTGTTTTCTCATCCCTGAAGAACCAGCCAGTCCGCAAGAGATGGTATATCTATTAAGTCTCCTACTTGCTTCATGTTCATGATAGCAGATACAACAAAGAATGAGAGACTGAAAGGATATGTGATTGTTTGTTGAAAAGCTATTTATTTACATTTTGTTTGGATCAATGTTGCATTACTGGAAAAAAAGGGCAACTCCCTTGAGAGCAAGGTGTTTCCTTTTGTGCTTTGTCCATATGACGATATCTTCTCTTTGAATTGGATGTATGGCGCTGCAATACTTCGTTGCTGGTTAGGTTTTAGTCTGAAAGGTACTAGCTATGTTACACCAACATGAGAAACAACACACCACACGACACAACACGACCCGACATGCCGACCAGTGAATTCTCAAAAAATGAGAGAATTCCGACATGCCGGGGAACTTTATATATATATGTATTTATGATTTCAATAATAATAACATCATGATAAAGAACAAAAATCAGAAAGCATGTGAAAAATTGAACTGCATTTCATTCCAATCCTCCATAAAACTTTGAGGCTAAAAACAAGCAATCCACATTCTACCATTAAATTTAACATTAACAATAGGTGAAAAACAAAAAAACAAACCCCATTTTACCATAAAAAAAAATAACAAGAAGTCATTTGCAATATGGAGCCTGTTAACAGCATAACATAGCTTGTCTGAACCCCCAACAAAAGAACAGCAGAAGCGATACAGAGCATAAGCTTGTTCTAACCCAAACAGATGAAATGACCAAAATAATCCAAATTGTGACAAGAATCAGAGAGAAAGCAACAGAGACAGAGCATTTCTTCTTGTACGGAGCAACAGAGGATGAGAGGCAAGCCAAGGCAAGTGACTAGGCGAGGTGGTGAGCTGAGGGCCTGAGGTGAGCGAGAACTAGAAGGCGAGTGAGAAGGCGAGCTGAGGCCGGCGAGAGGAGGGGGAATTGAGGCGAGGCAGTGAGCTGCGAGGCATCAGGGGTGGTGGGCCGCAAATTGCAATGCAGAGCCGAGAAGGGACATGGTGTTCGATTGAGAGAGAGAGTGCGAGATGGAGAGGAGAGAATGGTGAGGACAGAATGCGAGAGTAGGAAATTAGGTAAAAAATTTGGGTTTTCTGACCTGTTTTACCCCAGGACACGTGTGGGACTCGCGTTGACTAGGCGTCAACGTGTCCGGAGTGCGTCCAGTGTGTTGGGCATGTATCGATGTCCGACACGTGTCCAGCATGCCAAAATTCTGAGAAACAAGAAGTCCATGTAACATAGGGTACTAGTGCTGTCCTACTACGAATGTAGATAATAGAATGTTGATATCAATTGTCAGAGTAATTAAATATTAAATTACATCTTCATCTAACAGCTTAAGCTTTCAGAATAAGTGACAGTGATCTCACAAATCCAACATGGTATCAGAGTAGAAGATTCCGAATTCAAATCTTTCTAGGCTCCTATTTGCTTATACATTAAAATATTTCCGCACTTAATACTAAGCAGAAAGACCAGACTAAACATGAGGAAGAGTAGGAAATATTTAAGAGTAATTAAATATTAAATTATGTCTTCATCTAACAGCTTAAGTTTTTAGAACAGTTGGCGTTAGAATAATTAAATATTAAATTATGCTTTCATCTAATAGCTTAAACTTTTAGAACAATTGACAATGGCTCCACAAAATTCAACACAAATATTGTGCACCATCCAACTTTCTTGCATTTTGTATTGTGTTCTTATTTACCTAGGTTGTTCAGGAGGCTCCTTCACCTGCAAGAACAATATCGCAGGAGCATTCCCAATTCAAAAGCATCTAATTTTTCTCCAGCTTTTGATTTCTCTGGAAATTAATTGAAGGCTAAATTCTTTTTATAATTGTAGCTATCTCCCCATTATTCTTTGTCCCAGGTGAGTTGCCTTATGTGGATGTATAGTATATCCATTCTACTGCTAAGATAAAAAAAGGAGCATAGGAAAACGTAGCACATGCATATGCATTGCTTTTCACGTTGCTCTTGCATAAGCCCATCCTCTCTTCTCATATGCAGGCTGTTTTGGATAGTTCTGCTTACTTTTTAGTGGGGATGATTGCTTATTCTACTTGTTTTTGTGAATTGGAACTGCAGTATAATGGCTGTGTGTGGAAAGGGTGTAGGATAAGGCTTGAGAAGGCAAAGAACATTACCTTTCTCGACTGAAACGAGAATGGGAAGAAGATGCTGAACAGAATATCACACCTTCTGATGCTCTCGATGCGGAGAAAGACCCAGCAGCTCAGTAAAGGCCAAGAACTTTCTTGATAAAGAGAAGCATCTTCATATTTTCTTCCCTAGATTGAAGAAGGTGAGCAGTATATAGTTTCCAGAGGTGCCTTGCTCTTGCTCATTGGTTGCCCGAAGTTGTTCCTTACCTACCTCCTGTTCAGTATGTGAGGTCGTGGTATGATGTTTTAAATATTCACTGATCAATTAACCATGGTGCATGCATCCTGACCGATATGATTAGATTGTTTTAGTATTAATTAATGGGACTAGCTGTCAAAGTCTCATCCTTGAGTTGCTTCTTAGGTGAAATCTTTGCCATTGCGAGGAACTGGCAAGCATAAGTACAGCTTTCAGAAGGTTGAGGTTCCTCCCTTGCCAAAGCATTTCTGTGATTGCGAAGAGCATTCTGATCTACCTCATTCCTTAAAAGTAAAAGAGACTCGTGAACTTGACTCCCAAGGTGATGGCGGCGTAAATGCTGAAGAGCTTGATATGATGAACTCGGTGATGAACAAGTTGTTTCAAAGAGAAGCAGATTCAATCACCGCACGCAGTGGGAATGAGCTGATCAAGGATGAAAAGATTTCTTCAGCAGGGTTCTGGAACCACAGCTGGAAGAGGACATGGTAGATCATGAGAAAGATGACGATAACCTCGTGATTAATATGGTCACAGGAGTCGGTGATGGAATTACTGGGGGTCATATTGACAATTTCTCAACGAATCAGGTAAGTTTGATGGGTCTTATGTTCATTGACTGAGACTGTTACAGCGTGTCTGTGTAAATAGGCGGCATTTCTTACTTATTTTTTATTTGCAGGAATCAAAATCTCACAAAAGACAGACTTTTGGAGATGGACCGGCACGAAATAGGCTGTCTATTCACAAAAGGGACAGTGCATTGCCAAATAAGGAAAATAAATCACTTTCTCATGGACATGGTGCGGGAAAGGAATCATTTTTGTCTCCCAATCAGCAAAATGACAGTTTGCCTCTTGCTTCCAAAGTATCACAAAAAAGTCAAAAACTCCAACCTATAGTTTCAGAATCAAGGACCCAAAATCTGAAAAAGCATCCCTTATGGTCCCAGAAGTCCTCGTGGAAAGAACTTCTTGGGGAGAGAAATGAATTTGCCTTCTCCGTGTCACATGTATTGCCAGGTGGTGGCACTCCGGGTGATGAGCAACTGCTTTCTGATAACTTGAATGAGCTCAACAGTGCGGACCACAAAAATCAGCATAGTGATGATGAGCATGAACATGCAGAAGACAAGACTAATGGATCAGCGAAATTGGAAGATACAACTGAAGGTGAGTCTGCAATACAAAATAAATCCTCAGCAAAGACAGGAAGGGGCAGGTCATGGCTCCACAAATCTTCGTGGACACAATTGGTAACAGACAATAAAGCAAGTCATTCAGTATATCATTGATTAAGCCAGCTCTAAATTCTGAACACGAGCTTCCAGCTGATAATATTGCTGAGAGCAAGCAGCATGATGAATCTATACAAGATGGTTCAAATGGCTTGAGAGGTGAAATGGAGGAACCATCAAGTGCTGCTTTTGATTCAAGCATGGCTTCCCAAGTCGTGGAGCAGAATCTTCCACAACAGGAAGGTTCAGAAGGGGCTTTGAACTTAAATTCGGTTTGTGTTCAAAAGAGCACTAAAGCTGCTGCTGCTTCATTGACTGAGGAAAGACGTATTTCAGTTCCAAATCAGTCGGTCCTTAGAGTGGATCAAGAATGCCCTTTTATGAGAAGCGAAGCTTCTCTACGAGACTGGGCAAATAGCAAAGCAGCTCTTACTAAGTCGCTTAAAAGAAAAAGATAATCTGCAAATTTGGTGCTTCGAGCAAGCTGCTCTACTGGGGGGATGTATGATGTATTGAGGCTGTCAGATTTCCTCAAACAGGTAAAGCTTAAAGCAGGATTAGATCAAGTATGAGTTCATTCTAGTGCTTTTACGCTGGGGATGGGTAATCCTTTTCTAGCTGTGTGAGTTCTCAATATTTTCTAGTCAATTGTTACCAGAAATCGTTGACTTAGAAATTCACAAGTTGTTTCGTGTCAATGTGTTACATAGAACGACTGGCAATGATTGGATGCCATGTCTGTGAATTTCGGTGACAATTGGCCGGGGGATTATATTAGAATTTTGTGCAAAGTTACGACTTTAGCGATTTTCAAACAGCTATTGGTTGGAAGGGCTACGTTGACAAAAGTAAAAAGTTTAGGATTTAATTGACATCCAATTAAATAGGTTTGCAGATGATCAAGTAATTATTCATACTCGTTGGATGTGTCGATAATCATACTTTTTTGTTTTAAGGGAAAAAATGGAATGCAAGATTTCTACCAAAGATAATAGGGGCAGAGAGGCAAAATAGAAACAAAATGAGAGTTATGAGACGATCTCTTTCACCAAATTATCACATCGGTCACATTTCAACGTTGCGGCCGGGATAAAATAAGTGGTTTCCATGTCTAAATGCTGCCATTCTCGTCAATTCATTATCTTTCAAGAGCTAATCGTTTCTCTATATATATGCACACGATGATAGACAAATAAGGGTTTAAAAAGCATTGTTTAGCTAGGAAAGACATTATATACCTTTCAAACATGGACATTTGATTTCATTCAAATGCCGGTAACTTGTTTTGAATCCCTTTTCTCCATCAAAATTCAAGCTTTGGTCACACATTTTCATCATAGAAACTAATCACATGTCGTCTTGAGAATAAAAAGTTAAACCGAATTTGCGCAAATTTCGGGTAGTAGGTATGAAGTAACACTACAGTGAATTTGATCTCGTCCAAACTCGAATAAAATCCAGCATCAGATGACGAATGTACTCGGGTAATAAATTTTCTAGCCGTTTTCCTTGTTGAATTTGCCTTAATTAGGCTTGTTCTTATCACTTCGGACTATCGACGGCATTATGTAACTACCATCTATAGCTTCAAGTAATTTGTCATCTCGAGCTTGCCAAATGTGCGCGACTAGGTTAAATTGTGCCCGATGTGCAGCCTATAAGTACGGGCGAATGCTCAATTGGGGCTTCGCCATCTCGAGTTCACTAAGCTGCGTATCCAAATAGATGGCGAGAGTTGGAATTAACGGCTTGATCCACCATGTTTCGTGGATACCCCCGGTAGAATCCGGTGCTTGGAAGCTCAACTTTGCTGGCTATTCTTAGGTGAAGAACTGGTTGCCGGCACCGGTTGCCTTCTTCGAGATGAAAATGCCGTGTTTGTGGCTGCTTGCGCCGGACCAGTGGAGCAGTGTAGTGACCCAACTATGGCCGAACTATTGGCGCTAGAAGAAGGCCTAAATGTCGCCATGAGGCTCGGAGTCGACTATCTTGAAGTAGAGGGTGAGGACCCGGACGCGATGCGAATGATCCAACGTATTATTTTGCCGTCAACAACTTCGATGGCAGCCCTTCTTGACCGATGCTTCGATTTGTTGGATGGATTTCGCAAGGTGATCGTGAGGCAAATATATTACCCATCCAATGAGGCTGCGAACGTTCTTGCATCAAAAGGGAGGCGACTTGAGGAGCCAGTTTACTGGAACGATGAACCACCGTCGGATATCGCTTCCATTCTGGTCTCCGACGTGATCGGGCAATGGGTTCATAGTTGTGGTCATCAGTGACCGGTCTTCGTGTATGAGCGTTCAGTTTAGCGAGAATAAATGTAATCAAGGCTTTGGTGAACAATGTTATCTTCTTGATTATCATAAGAACTGAGGAAGCATCTGATGTATGCTCGGATGGTATTTACTCTTGGTTACAGGCTCTAAAATTAAGGTTTCAATTTCGCGACCACAATTGATTGACATTTTATCCTTGTCGAGTCTTCTCGATTATGTTGTAATATTCGTGATATAGCCTTATCTTCACGGCTATATTTTGTTGGATAATCTTCTAATCAAATGACCAAAACTATGCATTTTATTTTCGATGCGTTGATCATCAAATATCATATGAGGCGCACGAAAATTACGTAATCTCGAGCTTCATTTACATCATCTAACTCTTCTTCTTCACTTAACCCACAGTTGATTTTGTTTTTCCTCATCGACCTTTCTCTTCTTCTAATTTCCCAATAACCATCCAATGCGAGGCATGGTCATCTTGAAAAATCTCTTTACATCTTCAGAAAACTGGAGTTCAGGTTATGTATATCTGCATTAGGGTTACATTTTTCTTTGTGTTGCGCCAAACGAAGTTGTCTTATTGGCACTATGATTTGCTGTTGGGATGCTTTTTATATATTACAATGATTTTTTCATCCTCGTTCCTATGAAAATAAGCTTGGTAAAATTGAAAAATAAGCTCTGAGAATTGAACTTACTGAATTTGAAATTGATACTCTCTGAAAATTAAAAACAAAAAACAAGTTGCTTATTGGGAATTGGAACTTGATAGCAGAATATAACTGAGAATTAGCATTGATCGGTTGTAGCAATGCATTATCTAAGTTGCAATCATACCCTGACATAAATGATCATAAATACAGAATTCGATGTTGGATAAAGACTACAATTTATAAGTTAGCTTAATGGAAGTCTCGACTGCTATTAAATGAAATTTACATGTATGGTACATACTCAATTAGATTTGTTTACTTATAAGTGTACATACCCTTAATTTGTTGCCTGTTATAGGACTAGGTAACTTGCCAATTGTGAACTGGGTAAATGCCAAAAAACATTTATTCAATTTCTACCTTCAGGATATATTTGGGGTTCATAATCTCACCATTTTAGGGAACTCAATTAATGAAATTTATATACATAATACTAAATGCTAATTTGAATTAAGAACCCGTTCATTTCGTGGAAAACAACTTTCAAGAAAATATTTTTCCCGATTTTTTGGTGTTTGGTTTATGAAAATAAATGAGTCGAGAAAAATATTTTTCACCCATAAGAAAATCACCTTCAAAATGGTGCTAGTAATATAGGGGCAAACCAGGTCAATAAGAAATCACAAAAAAGTCATAAACCTATTGTATTTGTTTCAATGCAGTTCTAAACCTTTCAATTTGGCAGATTTAATCCTAAACTTACTGCTCTTGTGCCAATTTGGTGTTGAACCTTCCAATTGTGTCAATTGTGTCCTAAACCTTTGACGAATTTTGGGCCAAAAATAGCTGACGTGGTGATTCAATTATCGACGGTCGTCATATGTTGCATTGCCAATGCATGCAAATTAAGTCATCTTAAGGATCAAATCTTGGGAGATTCTGGCAAAGGAGTTAAGACCAGATCATCATTCAAAGCAAGTATTTGTAGAGGAACCACCATAATGCAAAGATCTGAACAAGATCAACGATGTGTACCAACTCAAGAAAATATGTTATGGACTCAAACAAGCGTCAAGAGCATGGTATGAAAGATAAAGTACTTTCTTGTTCATAAAGAAAAAGGCGATGTTATTTTGTTGATTCAAATACATTTTCACAATAGCATCTTTGGATCTACTAATGACCTACTTCGCAAGAAATTTGCCAATATCATGAATATCAAATTCAAAATGAGCGTGTTGGGAGAATTGAGCTTCTTCCTTGATTTAAAGTCAAACAAACCAAAGCTAGCCCATTCATATTTAAAGAAAAATATGCTAGATAATCATTCAAGTTTGGGATGAAAAGTTACAAGGCACACAAAGTATTTAACAAGATTTCGTAAGAAGTGGAAGAGTCTATTCATGTCAGGTTTGAAGAAACTAAACAATTTGTAACCACTGTTGATGAGGACGAGCAAACCCACCAAGTGCAAAGCACCTTCTTCTATCAACGAGAGCACACCAAAATAAGGGAAAAACACAAACAAATTCGATTTACCAAAGGATTGCAAATACAATCCAGTCTTCCCACGGAGCAAGTTATTGGTGAAGTTAATACTGGAATCAAAACGAGATCATCATCCAAAAAGATGATGAGCACTTTGGTGCTTATATCCGAGATAGAAGCCACGTGGAATTGAAGAAGCATTAGCTGACGAAAACTGGATAGAAGCAGTACAAGAGGAACTACATCAGTTCAAGGTAAACGAAGTCCAGGGAGCTTGTACCAAGACCAAAAGATCATCCAGTTATTGGAGCCAAATGGGTGTCTAGAAACAAGCTCGATTTCAAAGGTAAAGTCATAAAGAACATGGCCAGGTTAGTAGTTAAAGGTTATACCAAAAAGAGGCATAGATTATGATGAAACCTATGCTCCGTGGCTAAGCTAGAAGCTATCATGCTACTACTTTAATTGCTTATGCTTGTCATAATGACTTTATATCACATCAAATTGCGATAAAAGTTATTTCTTAATGGTCAAGAACAAAAGATGCGATATCTCATTATTTAGATATTAAAATAGACCAATTTGTCTCAATGATCACCATGCACCGCCCCACAATGCACCCATCTAATGGGGTTATCGACGAAGTTCGATCACAGGTGAAAGTTGGTCAAGTTTTGATCAAACTCCTAACATCTTTGGTAAAGAAATCTGCAGTGAAAAGTTACAATTTTTGGTTGAGAATCCAATTGACATTCTTATGGCGTTGGAAAGTTTGTGAGTTGATTTTTAGAACGGAATTAACGGAATTAATCGAACGAGTCAAATCGCAAAATTCCCGACACCTCACTTGTGACACCTCAAATTTCGCAAACTGGAGGGTCACTACCTAGAGGCACCTCAATTCCTAAGGTCTTCCTAAATTCTAGGTTCCCATAATCTACGGGACACGAAAATGTTCATAATCATAAATACCAAATTAGATCCATCATCAATCAATTTAGGTCAATTGGCGGAGGGGACGCATGGTGGAGACTGAGAGGGTTGGCGATAGCTAGGGAGGTCAACGGTGGCTGGAAAATGTCCAGGATTGGGTTTTGGATTTTCTAAATGGAAGGACGGGCTTTGGAAAAATGACAATGGTATTATGAAATGGAAAATGACAACCCGGTAAATAAAAGCTTGTTGGTAAATCAGTGTTGACACTTGATTTTTAATCATCTTTTCTCTTCTAAAATTAATAAAAAATCCATAAAAATTCATAAATTAAAAAATCAACTTTTGGGACCTTGGACAAGCCTAGAGAACTAATTTTGACCAAAAAATAATTTTCCATATTTTCGGTATTTTTCAGCATTTTTTATTTTCAAAAATTAATAGAAAATTCATAAAAATTCATAAAATTAAAAAATAAACTTTGGGGACCTTGGCCAAGCCTAGGGAACCAATTTTGATCAAAAAATGATTTTCACATTTTTTTGCGTTTTTTAATATTTTTCAGAAATTAGGAAAATATTTGAAAAGAAATTGCATTTTAGGCCACAAAAAATACAAAAAAAATAGTCAATGTTTTTCTTTTGATTCCCTTTTCATGTTGGCCATCACAAATTCAAAAAATACAATTCGGGGTCATATGTTCCTTCACGAGCATAATCTCGAATCGGCCCTAAAAAAATCTAATTCAAGTCATTTTATTTTTGTTTTTCACTTTTAGGAGTTGTGACATTATCCTCTAATAGTTTGAATTTTCATCTTGGCCCAATGTACCCAGAATGACTCAATTTTGTAAAAAGGGCTTAGTTGAATTTTGCATTAAAATCTCAAGGATTATAGTGCAAATACCTAACACTTGAGGGATTATTTTGTAAATACCAAAAGAAGAGTTAGTGGAGAAATTAGAATAGAGAAGGGAAGATGGAGAAGAATAGATGGAGAAAATAATATTAGAATAGAGAAGGGAAGATGGAGAAAAATAGATGGAGAAAATAAGATGAGAATAGAGAAGGGAAGATGGAGATGAAGAAGGGTTAGTGGAGAAATTAGAATGGGAGATAGATATGGAGAAGGGAAGATGAAGATGAAGAAGAGTTAGTGGAGAAATTAAAATAAGAGATAGAGATGGAGAAGGAGAAGATGAAGAAAGTTATGATTAGATGAGAGTTAGTGGAGAAATTAGAATGGGAGATAAATGAGTGGGCTATAAAAGGATGAAGAAGAGAGCTTAGAGGGGGATTTTTTAGAAGAGAAAATTTGAAATGTTTGAGAGGGTTTTGGGAGATTGAAGAAAAATTAGAGAAAAAAAAAACAAAAAGAGAGAGAATTCTTTTTGAAGATGTTGAGGGTTTAAAACTAGGGGTTACCATCACCAATTTCTCTACCGATCAACACAAGTCACGAGTTTATCCCCGTCGTACGAGCCGCAATCTTGATCCATAAGATGATGTGATCCGAATTCGGCAATCTCCTAACCATTAAAATCTTCGAGGATTTCGTTGCCCAAATGGATTGATTTAAATTTCAATTATGTTATGTCGTACTTGTATGTCTCCATATCCACATGTCGCATTTGTACTATAATTTTCTATATTTTTTGCTTAACAAATCCAAACCCCAGAATGGGAAGCCTGACCCACCAATTAGAGGTTCTGTATATATTGTCTTTACTTTCTGCAATTTAATTCTTGCACCATCAAACCCCAGAATGGGTAGGCCGAGTCAAGCCGAATCCCTCATTGGAGGTCCTTTATTATCGCATTTAATTTCTGCAATTTAATTTTCGTACCATTAAACCCCAGAATGGATAGACCGAGCTAAGGCTGAATCTCTTGTTGGAGGTCCTTTATTTACTGCATTTAATTTATGTAATTTAATTTTCGCACCATCAAACCCCAGAATGGGTAGGCCGAGCCAAGGCCGAGTCTCTCGTTGGAGATCCTTCATTTACCGCATTTAATTTTTGCAATTTAATTTCTACACCATCAAACCCAGAATAGGAAGGCCGACTCACCCGTTGGAGGTTCTTTATTTACTGCCTTTACTTTCTACAATTTAATTTCTGCACCATTAAACCCCAGAATGAGAAGCATTCAAAAATACAAAAAAAATAATGTCATTCATGTACATTTCATATAGTATAGCTTATGCATACTTTGTCATGCCATGTACGTATTCGTATTGTCATTAATTTATGCATATTCATGCAAAACAAAAAAAAAATCAAAGAAAAAATCCCAAAAATTAGGAAATGGGCCATTTCGACTGGCTAATTCTATTTTGATTATTTTCCTTCCTGATCTTTTCAAAAATGACGATTTTTTTTCTTATAGGTAAATTGTCTTGAAAAATTTCAGGAAATTCAGAAAATCTCAAAAAAATAGGAAACGGGCCATTTCGACTGACCAATCCTATTTTTGATGATTTATTCGTATGTCACATCCTCATGTCTACATTCGTATGCCGTACTTACGTGTCCACGTTCGCATGTAACGTATGTTCACGTTTGCATGTCATATTTGTATATTTATGCTCGCATGTTTATGATTGCATGTCTACGTTCGCATGTATACATTCGTGTGTTTATATTTGTTTATTCACGTTTTGCTTATCCATGCACCATTACCGTCCATGCATTCCATCTGAAAAGTAAAAATACAAAGAGAACACCTCACTAGAGCCTTAGGAGTAAACCAGCCTGAGTTGCCAAAATTAGGATACCCATGGAATTAAGATACCGAAAGGGCATTAGTTTTAATTAACTAGTGTAACCAAGTCCCCGAACTCATAATCTCTGGTTCGTAGAAGTAATTTAGTTCTGCCGCTAATTTACTTAGGTTTCTAATCGACCTACCAAAAAATGATTAGTAGCGACTCCAAATTCTAAAATCATGTGATAAAAAAATCAAAGTTGCGATTCGGTAGGGCTTGCGAGAGTCCGTATTAGGTTAGTTAATCTAATTAACCTGATAATCCGTTAACCTAAAAAATTTTCACCGATCGAAATTTTTAAGTCGCGACAATAATGACCATAACAACAGTTCAATCTATATATTATTTGTGATCCGCTATTCTTTTTTGCCTTTTCCCCATTATAATTAAACATTGCCCAATAGGACTATAATTGTATCACCCAGGATATCCTACAATAAATCAAGGATTGAGTCATGTTGTTGACATTATAAATAGCCTACAAAAGGATTTTGAAAGTCATGACATTGCTCGATGAATGACAAGCCTACAATGCGCAAAAATCTTGAAATCTATTCTCTCCCTTTTCTGTTTTTACCCAATAATCATAGTCTCTTCTCAATCTAAAATAAGACCCAACTGATTAATATAAGCATATTATTCAATGTATGCATATATCATGGATTTTATTTAAATGTGTAGGCCAAACCATTAAGAGCACTTTAAATTTTCATCACTTGCTTTACATGGATGACACATTTGCAATTTCAAAATCATATCCCAATCATGTGTGTTGCAACCTCAACGCTTATGATTCCACCTAACAAACCAATTAAATAGTTTTCTTTTATTATATTTCGACTATATCAGATAAGCGTATCCTTGAATTGAAATGTTGATTGTGCTTTTGGACTTTAGTATTTTGTAGATGTTGTTTATGCTAAAAGGGAAAAACAAATTATTGCACGAAACAAAAAATTTTCGATTTCCCACTTGCAGTAATCCACTCATTATCATCAAGATCATATGATGCAATAGATTAACCTACATCATAAAAATTCACAAGCTGATGCTTGCGTGTGGCAGGCAAGAGATGTTTTGAGTGATGTTTGGTGGATGAAACACGAATTTGGGATAGATTACGACTAGGACCCAGGCATACAAAATATCACCAACCAAGGATCACAATCAGGATTGACGAAGTTCACCACCAATGCCTACAGGATGTTATCAACTGAGGATACAAATGCTTCTTTGGCTCATCACCAAGAGTAATCTAATCTCCAAAGATACAAAAGCCGCATAGGAGTTATCCACCCTTCAGATAAATTCACTCACACAGAGAAAAATCTCATATATTCTCAATATTCAGGCTGATTTCTTATATTTGAGATCTTGGCTCTTTTTATAGAAGAAACACATAAGAAATCAATTAAACAATAAAGGCTCAACATGAGAACTAGAAAGCTATTAAAGTGCTATTAACTAGAAATGAATTAAAAAAATCAAGGAACTAGAAAATACATTAAACATCTAGAGACTTGGACTTTGACTCTAAATTTCTTTTCTCCCATTTTGTCCATTCATAATTGACGTCTTCTACTCATCATCGACACACCTACAAAGCTGATCTCAAAAACCTCAAATGCAAAACTTGTAGATCTAAGGATTCTTGAAATTTTAACGTTGGAATCAGTCAATCGGATCTATATCGAGAGAGTTATAACCATTCTCTCGAGTAGGCGCAGGATAGAAATTTCTGCTCAATATATTCAACAAGAACTTGTTGATGAGGGCCGATGCTCCCACATCACAAGCTGAACAACTCACAAGTCTCCCAGTGAAGTGACGAGGGGAAGAAGAACACTAAATTGAAACAAGAAAGAAAGGGAATGATGGCAGTTGATGAACTCACAATGTCTATTATTAGATGTTTTCCCTAAAGCAACCATGTAATAGTTACATGTTTGTCACAACCCTTTCGAGTGAAGCGGAGGAGTTTTTTTGGGTTTAGGGTGATTATTGAAGTCTAAGGATCCGATGCAATCTGTAGGTCGGTTTGAACAATCCCAAGTCCTCACCTAGCACAATGGCAGGATTTAAGAATCGAGTTTGACCTTAGGTGCAGTCGTTTGAGATGTGCATACATGTGCATACTTTCGAAGTCACTACCGATCTTTGGGAATGGTAGATCGAAAATCTCGTTGTGTGATGGAGGAACTGTACAACTCAAATGGAACTAGAGATTTGGAATCGGGGACTTAGTTACACTAATGTTGCCATTGATGACCTTTGGTACCTAAGTTAAATAATTTTTCTAACTAAGATTTCATGTAGATGATTTGGAGTGAGAGTCCTAAATCTAGGTTTTCATGTAGATGAGAGTATCAAACCTAACAATCACAATCAGTGAAAGTGAGTGCGCAAATCAGAAATTAGAAACATGCGAATAAAATGCATCAAATCAATACATGGTATCTCTAGTAAAACCATAATGGCTTAGAGAAATGGTGATTCGAAAGAGTTTTGGGACATTTGGAGACAATTTTCCCAAAGGGGAACAATTGTCGTTTTGAAAGATTTAGAATTAGAATTGTTGAAATAGGATTGACCAATTGAATGTGCCCATTTTCTAATTTTTTGAGATTTTTCGGTACCTTTAAAAAGATTTGGAAGGATTTTCCCTTGAGGGGAAAAATTATCATTTTAGGAAAGATCGAAAGTCAAATCACAAGATAAGAATTTGGCCAGTCAAATTTGTTCATATCCCATTTTTGCAATTTTTTTGGGAATTTTCGAAATTTTTCGAGAAAATTTGCCCACAAGGAACAAAATCATCATTTTCAAAAGAAAGAAAGGCCAAAATCATGAAAAATAGGATTGGCAGTTAAATAAACCCATTTCTTAATTTTTGAGGATTTTTGTATTTTTTTAGAAAATTTTTAGAAATTTTTTATGAATTTTCCCTTTTTTTGGTTTTTTAAACCATTTTTGATTTTTTATTTTGATTTATTTATTATTAAAAGAATTATATGAACCGTGTCAGGCTAACCCGGCCCACACCTCACGAGCGTCGGTCTGGACCAAAAGAGTCCCAGGTCAATCTACAAAACGACGTAATTTTGAAAATATTTTTGAATTTTTGAATTTTTTTGATTTTCTTGCCTATTATTAATCTGACATACTACTACAATGCATCACATGGCCTAAAGCCAAGTTGGATTTTTTTTAATATAAATTTTCTTCATTTTTTATTTTGTTTAAATTTTTTATTCAAAATTTTTTATTTTTAATCCAAAATAAAAATTTTGAATAAAAAATTTAAACAAAATAAAAATTGAAGAAAATTTATATTAAAAAAAATCCAACTTGGCTTAGGCCATGTGATGCATTGTAGTATGTCAGATTAATAATAGGCAAGAAATCAAAAAAATTCAAAATTCAAAAATATTTTCAAAATTACGTCGTTTTGTAGATTGACCTGGGACTCTTTTGGTCCAGACCGACGCTCGTGAGGTGTGGGCCGGGTTAGCCTGACACGGTTCATATAATTCTTTTAATAATAAATAAATCAAAATAAAAAATCAAAATGTTTAAAAAACAAAAAAGGGAAAATTCTAAAAAATTTCTAAAAATTTTCTAAAAATACAAAATCCTCAAAATTAAGAATGGGTTTATTTTAACTGCCAATCCTATTTTTCATGATTTTGGCCTTTCTTTCTTTTGAAAATGATGATTTTGTTCCTTGTGGGCAAATTTTCTCGAAAAATTTCGAAAATTCCCAAAAAATTGCAAAAATGGGATATGAACAAATTTGACTGGCCAAATTCTTATCTTGTGATTTTGACTTTCGATCTTTCCTAAAATGATAATTTTTCCCCTCAAGGGAAAATCCTTCCAAATCTTTTTAAAGGTACCGAAAATCTCAAAATTAGAAATGGGCACATTCAATTGGTCAATCCTATTTCTAACAATTCTAATTCTAAATCTCTTCAAACGACATTGTTCCCCTTTGGGAAAATTGTCTCCAAATGTCCCAAAACTCTTTCGAATCACCATTTCTCTAAGCCATTATGGTTTTACTAGAGATACCATGTATTGATTTGATGCATTTTATTCGCATGTTTCTAATTTCTTGATTTGCGCACTCACTTTCACTGATTGTGATTGTTAGGTTTGATACTCTCATCTACATGAAAACTAGATTTTAGGACTCTCACTCCAAATCATCTACATGAAATCTAGTTAGAAAATTATTTAACTTAGGTACCAAAGGTCATCATGGCAACATTAGTGTAACTAAGTCCCCGATTCCAAATCTCTAGTTCCATTTGAGTTGTACAGTTCCTCCATCACACAACGAGATTTTCGATCTACCATTCCCAAAAGATCGGTAGTGACTTCGAAAGTATGCACATGTATGCACATCTCAAACGACTGCACCTAAGGTCAAACTCGATTCTTAAATCCTGCCATTGTGCTAGGTGAGGACTTGGGATTGTTCAAACCGACCTACAGATTGCATCGGATCCTTAGACTTCAATATCACCCCTAAACCCAAAAACTCCTCCGCTTCACTCGAAGGGTTGTGACAAACATGTAACTATTACATGGTTGCTTTAGGGAAAACATCTAATAATAGACATTGTGAGTCATCAACTGCCATCATTCCCTTTCTTTCTTGTTTCAATTTAGCTGTTCTTCTTCCCCTCGTCACTTCACTGGGAGACTTGTGAGTTGTTCAGCTTGTGATGTGGGAGCATCGGCCCTCATCACAAGTTCTTGTTGAATATATTGAGCAGAAATTTCTATCCTGCGCCTACTCGAGAGAATGGTTATAACTCTCTCGATATAGATCCGATTGACCTGATTCCAACGTTAAAATTTCAAATCCTTAGATCTACAATTTTTGCATTTTGAGGTTTTTGAGATCAGCTTTGTAGGTGTGTCGATGATGAGTAGAAGACGTCAATTATGAATGGACAAAATGGAGAAAAGAAATTTAGAGTCAAAGTCCAAGTCTCTAGATGTTTAATGTATTTTCTAGTTCCTTGATTTTTTTAATTCATTTCTAGTTAATAGCACTTTAATAGCTTTCTAGTTCTCATGTTGAGCCTTTATTGTTTAATTGATTTCTTAGTGTTTCTTCTATAAAAAGAGCAAGATCTCAAATATAAGAAATCAGCCTGAATATTGAGAATATATGAGATTTTTCTCTGTGTGAGTGAATTTATCTGAAGGGTGGATAACTCCTATGCGGCTTTTGTATCTTTGGAGATTAGATTACTCTTTGGTGATGAGCCAAAGAAGCATTTGTATCCTCAGTTGATAACATCCTGTAGGCATTGGTGGTGAACTTCGTCAATCCTGATTGTGATCCTTGGTTGGTGATATTTTGTATGCCTTGGTCCTAGTCGTAATCTATCCCAAATTCGTGTTTCATCCACCAACATCACTCAAAACATCTCTTGCCTGCCACACGCAAGCATCAGCTTGTGAATTTTTATGATGTAGGTTAATCTATTGCATCATATGATCTTGATGATAATGAGTGGATTACTGCAAGTGGGAATCGAAAATTTTTTGTTTTCGTGCAATAATTTGTCTTTTTCCCTTTTAGCATAAACAACATCTACAAAATACTAAAGTCCAAAAGCACAATCAACATTTCAATTCAAGGATACGCTTATCTGATATAGTCGAAATATAATAAAAGAAAACTATTTAATTGGTTTGTTAGGTGGAATCATAAGCGTTGAGGTTGCAACACACATGATTGGGATATGATTTTGAAAATTGCAAATGTGTCATCCATGTAAAGCAAGTGATGAAATTTAAAGTGCTCTTAATGGTTTGGCCTACACATTTAAATAAAATCCATGATATATGCATACATTGAATAATATGCTTATATTAATCAGTTGGGTCTTATTTTAGAATTGAGAAGAGACTATGATTATTGGGTAAAAACAGAAAAGGGAGAGAATAGATTTCAAGATTTTTGCGCATTGTAGGCTTGTCTTCATCGAGCAATGTCATGACTTTCAAAATCCTTTTGTAGGCTATTTATAATGTCAACAACATGACTCAATCCTTGATTTTATTGTAGGATATCCTGGGGTGATACAATTATAGTCCTATTGGGCAATGTTTAATTATAATGGGGAAAAGGCAAAAAAGAATAGCGGATCACAAATAATATATAGATTGAACTGTTGTTATGGTCATTATTGTCGCGACTTAAAAATTTCGATCGGTGAAAATTTTTTAGGTTAACGGATTATCAGGTTAATTAGATTAACTAACCTAATACGGACTCTCGCAAGCCCTACCGAATCGCAACTTTGATTTTTTTATCACATGATTTTAGAATTTGGAGTCGCTACTATCATTTTTGGTAGGTCGATTAGAAACCTAAGTAAATTAGCGGCAGAACTAAATTACTTCTACGAACCAGAGATTATGAGTTCGGGGACTTGGTTACACTAGTTAATTAAAACTAATGCCCTTTCGGTATCTTAATTCCATGGGTATCCTAATTTGGGCAACTCAGGCTTGGTTTACTCCTAAGGCTCTAGTGAGGTGTTCTCTTTTTGTATTTTTACTTTTCAGATGGAATGCATGGACGGTAATGGTGCATGGATAAGCAAAACGTGAATAAACAAATATAAACACACGAATGTATACATGCGAACGTAGACATGCAATCATAAACATGCGAGCATAAATATACAAATATGACATGCAACGTGAACATACGTTACATGCGAACGTGGACACGTAAGTACGGCATACGAATGTAGACATGAGGATGTGACATACGAATAAATCATCAAAAATAGGATTGGTCAGTCGAAATGGCCCGTTTCCTAATTTTTTTGAGATTTTTCTGAATTTCCTGAAATTTTTCAAGACAATTTACCTATAAGAAAAAAAATCGTCATTTTTGAAAAGATCAGGAAGGAAAATAATCAAAATAGAATTAGCAGTCGAAATGGCCATTTCCTAATTTTTGGGATTTTTTCTTTTGATTTTTTTTTGTTTTGCATGAATATGCATAAATTAATGACAATACGAATACGTACATGGCATGACAAAGTATGCATAAGCTATACTATATGAAATGTACATGAATGACATTATTTTTTTTGTATTTTTGAATGCTTCTCATTCTGGGGTTAATGGTGCAGAAATTAAATTGTAGAAAGTAAAGGCAGTAAATAAAGAACCTCCAACGGGTGAGTCGGCCTTCCTATTCTGGGGTTTGATGGTGTAGAAATTAATTGCAAAAATTAAATGCGGTAAATGAAGGATCTCCAACGAGAGACTCGGCCTTGGCTCGGCCTACCCATTCTGGGGTTTGATGGTGCGAAAATTAAATTACATAAATTAAATGCAGTAAATAAAGGACCTCCAACAAGAGATTCAGCCTTAGCTCGGTCTATCCATTCTGGGGTTTAATGGTACGAAAATTAAATTGCAGAAATTAAATGCGATAATAAAGGACCTCCATGAGGATTCGGCTTTGACTCGGCCTACCCATTCTGGGGTTTGATGGTGCAAGAATTAAATTGCAGAAAGTAAAGACAATATATACAGAACCTCTAATTGGTGGGTCAGGCTTCCCATTCTGGGGTTTGGATTTGTTAAGCAAAAATATAGAAAATTATAGTACAAATGCGACATGTGGATATGGAGACATACAAGTACGACATAACATAATTGAAATTTAAATCAATCCATTTGGCAACGAAATCCTCGAAGATTTTAATGGTTAGGAGATTGTCGAATTCGGATCTCGTATTACCTTGTGGATTAAGATAACGGCTCGAGCGACGGGGATGAAACTCTTGATTTGTGTTTACCGATAAAGGAATTGGTGATGATAACCCCCTAGCTTTAAACCCTCAACATCTTCAAAATTCTCTCTCTTTTTGGTTTTTTTTCCTCAAATTTTTCTTCAATCTCCCCAAAACCCTTTCAAACATCCAAAATTTTCTCTCCAAAAATCCTCTCTCTAAGCTCTCTTCTTCCTCCTTTTATAGCCCACTCATTTATCTCCCATTCTAATTTCTCCACTAACTCTTCTTCATCTTCATCTGTCCTTCTCCATCTCTATCTCTCATTTTAATTTCTCCACTAACTCTTCTTCATTTTCATCTTCCCTTCTCCATATCTATCTCCCATTCTAATTTCTCCACTAACTATTCTTCATCTCCATCTTCCCTTCTCTATATCTATCTCCCATTCTAATTTCTCCACTAACTCTTCTTCATCTCCATCTTCCCTACTCTATTCTAATCTTATTTTCTCCATCTATTCTTCTTCATCTTCCCTTCTCTATTCTAATTTCTCCACTAACTCTTCTTTTGGTTATTTATAAAATAATCCCTCAAGTATTAGGTATTTGCACTCTAGTCCTTGAGATTTTAATGCAAAATTCAACTAAGTCCCTTTTACAAAATTGAGTCATTCTGGGCACATTGGGCCAAGATGAAAATTCAAACTATTAGAGGATAATGTCACAACTCCTAAAAATGAAAAACAAAAACAAATGACTTGAATTAGATTTTTTTAGGGCCGATTCGAGATTATGCTCGTGAAGGAACATATGACCCGAATTGTATTTTTTGAATTTGTGATGGCCAACATGAAAAGGGAATTAAAAGAAAAATATTGACCATTTTTTGTATTTTTGTGGCCTCAAATGCAATTTCTTTTCAAATATTTTCCTAATTTATGAAAAATATTTAAAAACGCAAAAAATATGAAAAATCATTTTTTGGTCAAAATTGGTTCCTAGGCTTGGCCAAGGTCCCCAAAATTGATTTTTTAATTTTATGAATTTTTATGGATTTTCTATTAATTTTTGAAAATAAAAAATGCTGAAAAATACCGAAAATATGGAAAATCATTTTTTTGGTCAAAATTAGTTTCCTAGGCTTGTCCAAGGTCCCCAAAGTTGATTTTTTAATTTTATGAATTTTTATGGATTTTCTATTAGTTTTAGAAGAGAAAAGATGATTAAAAATTAGATGTCAACAATTATTATTATTAATCTAGAAATATGGGTTACATTATACTCCAACAATCTTAAAAAACTTTCCAAATGGGTTACAACATTTGAAAGGCATCCAAATATTGAATCATGTTGCCTCATAATTAGAATATGGCCAATTGTAGTTAGACTATAGTCGCCCATAGTTTCTGGGTTGCTAGCTATATGCTTGGCTGGCTTGACCAGTGCTTGGAGACATAGGGTCAAGCCCCCAACCAAGTGCCAACATAAGTCTAGGCACAGAAATGGGCGCCCAACTAGACTTAGCGGGTGCCCAATCAGACTTGATCAAGTGCTAGGGGCTGCCATATACTTTTAGAACACTTGATTTAACGCATATTATTGACATCTCAAATATTGGCCCCATCTTTGAAAAATCATTATGTTTGACCTCAAGTTGGCCATAGAGATATAAGGCCTCAATCACATTTGGCACCTACTCGTCAAATTCAATCTTCCCTATTGCCACTCAAATTCGATGGTCTTTTGGCCACATGGGTTTAGTCGCCCATGTTCGCAATGCTAGGGAATTTGCGATTTTGCAATTTCACTCACACATTAAAAATTAAGGATAGCAAGCATTCCAATGTAACAAGAATCGGGTCGAATGGATGTGGGACAAGGAAGTAATCGCCATTTAAACTCCAATAAAACCTTTGTCACTCAAAAAAAGGTCTCTACCCCAGGATTTTTCCTAGAGATCTCAGAATCGTACGAAACTTCTCCAAGCAATGTGAGAGCTCTACAGACTAATGTTTCGATGGTGCAAATGTCACATGAATCGAACATTGTCGGAGGCGATATGAGCTTGGAAAGAGCAAACCTAGCCTATGAGTACCTGATCTCCTTCATTTTAGTGGATGATGAGTCTCTCCCTTGCACTTTTGCTACGGAAATCCCCTTAAGTAGAGTCTAATTCTCACATTTATCTTATTTTCGCGTGATTTATGGTATGCGTAGTTTTTTTTTATTTCCAATAAAAATTGATGCTATAACATCGTAATATCTATTTGAATCATAAAAATTAGAATACATCGTTATGATAAACTCGAAAGCCCTGGACACGTAATTAAGCTATCCATTTGAATATTCGTGAATACGTTCATAGGCTATCATGATAGAGAAATTTGATCTCAAGTTGTATGGTATGTGTCACACCCCCGGTCCTCCAAGAAAAAGGGCATGACATAACTGTCCTTTTTAAATCAAAGGATGTAGCCTCAAACAAAATTCAAGCAAAAACCTGATATCCATATATATTTGATAAAGAGGTCACAAAAGTCAGAACCCATCTATAAAAACGAAAGAGATACACACATAACTTTTCACATCTCACTCGAAACTCACCAACTATATACAACTCATCCAAAAAGTGCATATACCCCCACTATCCCAAAAATCCTACAGCTAACGTTCGCTCGATCCTATTTGCCACTTGCCGATGAACCTGAAAGACATTTGAAATAAAGGGGTGAGCAACCACAGCTCAGTGAAAATTACAATCCCTTCCAAGCAGACTGAGAAATTACTATGCATTTATCAAAGTCAAATATCACTTCATAATAATAACAAACTATCAATGGTATAATCCATTAATTAATCTCATTAAACAAACTTTCAATGGTCTATCCATCGAATAATCTCGTACTCATCTCCAACTATGGCTACATTTAATGCCATGACAAGATGACCAAGTTTACCTCTCTTGGTTAGGTCTACCACCTATTTTAGCCGGCGGTTCGACACAATAACGTCTTTACAGTATGCATACTACCCCCATCTCAGTGGATTCTAATCATATGGACATGAGCATCAATCACAATACCAAATTCAGAAAATCACAACAATTCAGTTTCACAAGCCGAATTCATGACCTTCCTCAAAACATATTCCTCAAAATAGCATTTCAGTCTCAACATAAACTAACATCTACAAGCCATATCAAATAATCAAATGGGTAGTAATAGCTTGATCCTATTTATGCAAGAACAATACTCTAAATATCACATTTCTTTACCTTTTCAAGAAAATCAAACCATAATACACGTATGCATCTTTAAGGCATGAGTTTTATAAATCTTAGAAAAGAAAGTACAACTCACCTTAAAAAGCCGAAATCTAACTTATAACTCGAATCACAAAGCTTGACATTCCAATAAATTAATAAAAAAACAACATTAAAAACTATAGAAATACCATGCTAACAAAAGAATTGACTAAATGACATATAAATGTCGATAACTCGAAACTACAGGCCAAAAAAAACTACTAATTGCACACTGGACAGCCTGTGCGCCTAACTTTGAAAATTTCGTTCGGACAAACCGTAAATCCAATTCACAAACCGTCAAAAGTATTAGCTCTGCAACACCCTTAAGTTTATTTTCTATAATAATTATAGATAAGCGATACCAAAATTAGGCCTTACGATATCAAAATCCCCAAAACTCAGATTTTTCCAGCCATATTTGCGGAAACTTCCTCAACTTGACCAAACGAACTCGATAACGCAATATTCTAGTTAAAATGAAGCTTATTAAATGTACTTCGAGCCCCCAATAAGCACGTACCAAAAGTAACTGAAAACAAGCAAAAAAATACCACCACAGTGAATTGAATCCACGTTTTCCAGCAAAGAAGGCTGTCTTAAAAACGTTGTCTCGGACAAACCATAAGTCCAAATTGAGTTTTGTAAAGTCTCATTGCTCTACAACACCCTAAATCATTTTCCCAAAGAATCTCAGCCTATCGACTCAAAAATCTAACTTCGCAGCTCAATATTTCCATAAATCTGAATTTGAGCCCTAATAGCAGAAAACATTCCGATTAGTCGAACAATGAAGGCGAGCACATATCTAGCCTTGCGACACGTAGTGAAACGAGCTTAGCGAGGCATCCATAGCCGGTGGTGCGCCCACGTGATTTATTTCTTTCCATTTCTCCTTCTTTCTCTTCTTCTTTCTCTTTTGCTTTCTCTCTCTTTTTTTTTTTTTTGCTTCCTTTTCTTCCTCCATAGAAGACTCCCCAAGCCCTTCTTTTCCTTTTTGCTTTTATTGACTTTTTCTCTTCCTTTTTTTTTTATAACTTGTGGGTTCCACCACTTATGTTGACCTAGTCCAAGAAACTCAAATATTACAGTATGTCCCTGTGTGTGAAAATGACTCTAGTCATGGACTTACAAATGTTAGAAAGTTGTCACAACACAATGACCGTTTAGATATGAAAGTAGGCAATTGAAATGATGGCCGTGATGGGCATATGATATAATGCATGCTTGTCATTGATGATGAGCATGGTGGGGCATACAAGTTATGCAGTTTGGATGGATGTATAAGGGTTTGGATATATTGAAGGGCTGCATTTAAACATCCCCTCTGTCTAAGAGCTAACCCATAGGTTGCGATGTCAAATGGGTTTGGATGTAATGTAGGGCTGGGCTTCATTTGCACATCCCCTCTATCTGATAGCTAACCCATAAGTTGAGGTGTGAAACAAGTGGGTCGGGTTAGGTTTGGGTCATGATCCGACCCATATTGACCCATTTTACGTAGTACAAATCTAATGACCCGCACCCAACCTATATTATTTAAAATACTTTAAGAAAAATGATATTTCTAAACATTTTTCATGCAATACAAATTAGTAAACAATTAATTTTTAAGTATTATCTTATTTTTTATTTTCTTCTCTCTTTTTCAAGCCGCCAGAGATGGCAACGATTGACAAGGGTGAGCTAGCATAGCGGTGGCAATGACGGCAACGGTCAATGGTGGCCACCACCATCCACCACTACCCAATGCTAAATCATCTTTGAAGTAGCTCACACGAACCTTTCTTATTGTTGGTAAGCAAGTAGTTCGAACTGTTGTAGATCCAAGTTAACCTACTTCTTCGCTCTATCTCCTCAACTTTTTGCCTATAGCCAGAGAGAGAGGAGAGAGAGGAGAGAGAGAGAGAGAGAGTACATAATGAATGAATGAAACGTTTTTCTCTCTCTCCTCTCTCTCCTCTCTCTCTCTCTCTCTCTCTCTTCTCTTTTCTTTCATTTTTCCGACCACTTCTTTATGGACTCGCTCTCCAAGAAATGCATACACCTACTCTGTGTTCTCAGAGAGAGAGAGGGCATTACGAGATAATAAAAATGGATGGTGAGAGCAGTGTAGAATCCATGGATTAGAGATAAAGAGAGAAGAGAAGGGGAGTGGTAATGGAGGTGGTGGTAAGACGATTCAAAAGATTGTGCTAGTGCTCATTGAGGTGGTTGACCGTAGACAGTAGTGAGGGTCAGCGGCAGGTGGCGGTGGAGGTGGTTGGCAAGAGGACGGCAAAGTGAGGCTTGGAGACATGCGACGGTAGTGGTTGGTGAGCGTGGCTGGTGTTCTATAGTTTTTTACATTTTTCAAGTTTTTATTTTTTCTTTTCTTTTCTTATAAAAAATAAAAGACACAAAATATATAAACTAACATACTTGAGACCCATTTACAAGTGGTGCTTGAGAAGCCGCAGGTTGAGGGACCAAAATGGATTGCGTTAATACCCTATATTTGACCCATTTTTAAAATTTATTGAATCATATATAACCCAAGTGAATAAAAGTGGATCAAAGGCTCATATTGACAGCTCTACCCATAAGTCATCTACCAAAGGGTTGGATTCGAGTGTAGGATAGGCTACGACAGTGCAATTATTCATTTTTATGATTTTCATTCTAATCAATATCCGAAATCATATAATGATTTCATTTGACATGGCCGAAGGAAAATTGTACATTTTTACATAAATGTCATCAGACAATTTCCAAGTAAACCCATAATCAAATACATAAATTCTCACATAGTGTAGTCTGTAAATCACATCGTTATCAGTTTTGTATTTGGTTTGCTATGTCATGTTGTTTGTGATTGGTGTCATGCTATGTCTGTCATTGCTATTTTTTGTATTGATTTGCTATACCATGTTATGTGTTATAATTTTTGCCACGTCATTTCATCTTAATTTCTGTATTTGTTGTCATGTCATGTGGTACATAATGATTGTCGTGTTATGTCATTTCATTACCATGTGTTACATCTAATTTACCATCTCATTAATGATGAAATGATTTCCTAATAATACAAGGACATTAGTTGACTTGCATCCTAGATCAAAACAATCGCATGTAAATGGGTATTTAAAAAAAAGTATAAACCTAATGGTACTTTACAAACCTTTAAAGCAAGGTTGGTGGCAAAGAGTTTAAACACAAAAGGGAATTGACTACTTTGGTACATATGCATCAGTTGCTTGAATAACATCCATTAAAGTTCTACTAGCTTTGGCATTGGTTACAAATTTTAGGGTGCATCAATGGATGTTAAAAGTTAAAAACATCTTTTTGAATGGTAAATTAGAAGATGAGGTGAATATGGAATAGCCTGTAGGTTTAATTCTACCTTGATGATAAAACAATGCATGCAAAATTTGATTCCGTGGTATATTTGTTAGGAGTATGCCTAAGCTTATCATGTAACTGTGCGTGTAGGGCATTCTGTTGTACCTGTTAATGTTATAATTAATGGCAAGACGTGTGTGTATTTATCTTGTCCTGAATATCAGATAAATAAAGTCCATTAGATCAATTGTAACTTATGCTTATTTCTCGAGACGTCGAGAATCTCTGTGACAAGTTTTAGTTGGTCTCTGATCTATAGATTGGTTCCTGGTCAATGGATCATTGAATGGCATCATTGATCCAGTTGCCAGACCAGTGTGTTGAGACCAGCTAGCTACGCCATTGAGCATTGGATGCTCTATGGGGATGACGGAGTCACAAGTCATCGGACGTTAGACGTCTAAACTGGAACACAGGTGTTCGTATCGAACAGGTTCGATCGAATTCACTGAACGTGACACGCATGACGATTGCAATCATGGACGCCTTGTGCTTAGTCAATGCCTCAATCGCTCTAGTTTTGGTGTGTAAATAATCCTTGGACCTGAGCCGCGATGCTGACTTGTATTATGAGTGGTTGGTGGTTCACGAGTACATGTATTGCGGATCGTCGATCTCCTCTGTGCTTGATGGTCATAGTCATGAATATACGAAGTTCACAGGCATGGGCAACAGTTGGGATCTGTCTCCTTATTTGGATAAAATGTTGTGTCCTATGCGATCTGTTCGTGACTGCATTAGAAAATCCCTGGCCAGGGTTGAAGTCGAGATTGTCTCGCAAGAATGCACGTCAGATAGATTTGGGCATATGATCGAATTAGTGGGTTTGACAGTATATCCATGGCCCTCATTCGATCGGGACATGGTCAGACAGAAGGATTTGCTTACACTGTAACCGAAGCTCACAGGTTCACTGTCCTTATACATTCACACTGACTGGGTAGCCATGACATGTTGCTAGATGTCACTCATGGCTTGTGAGACCCGGAGACTGATGTAGGACAATCGTTCTCTGCGGAAGTACGCATTTGATGGTACATCTCACTACCAGTTCAGTGGTGAACCTAGGAATGTCACACACTTAACCAATGCGTGACGGCCTCTTTATGGAAGACGGATTGCAAAGTTTGCAATCTGACTATTCAGATAGTCAAATAGAAATTGGATGAATGAGATTTATTGTCTAATTTCTGATTCACTGAAAACGACAACTGCACGCACTACGAGGCGATTGGATCGCGCTAATTAAGGGATAAGTCGGCGAAAGTCACCGACCCAAGGCTTTGGACTCGGTCAAAACGTGGATAAAGGGGCAGCCAAAATGACCGCCCCTGTCTCCTTCTTTTGCTTTCCCTCTATAATAATATATCTCTCACTCTATCTCTCTCTAGTTGTTGTTGCTCATTTCTTCAAAAAACCGAAATTGAGAGAGAGAGAGACCGTGTGTGTGCCGCTCTTTCGTCGAAACACAAAGTTGTGTTTCCGTCGGTGATCAAAGGGAAGCTCGGTTCGGCGCGTCCACGAAGGTCGCTAGCACGACTGAGGATCGCCGCTCGCGGGTCTCCGTCTTCGAGGCGCACGCTTGGGGTGTGTCTGCACTATAGACCTCGAGATCTCTCGGTTCAAGGACGCTGGACGAAGTCTTCTTCAAGCTCTGGCCGCGAGGTTTCTCCTCGAAACCTTTCGTTTATTCCCGTGTTTCCGATTGAAGCATGCAAACGCATGATTGAGCTAGATCCGGCGTCCGTTTATTCTTCCGCTGTTTTGATGTTTGTTTTTTTGTGTGTGTCGGACGCCGCGGGGGGGGGGGGGGAGGGGGGTGGGGGGGGGGGGGGGCCGAGAACTGTCCTCAGTGTTGAGCACGGGAATCGTTCCCGTCACTGATCCAATCCGCCCCCATGTATTATTTATGGATTTAAGAACAACAATGCTAATAATGCATTTATTCAAAGTTCACCAAAGAGTATGGATTTATAGTATGCTTGTATAGACTACATTTAGAGGTATAAAAGAGGGTTCAGAGAATTCCTTCATAATTTCAAGAATACTATTGAAAGGCACTGTTTGAGCTTTTCCAAGTAATTATTGGAGAATTAATATCATATTTGCTATTTATGCCGGTTGAAAATATACATATCATCGCATTCAATTTTCAAGAGAGACAAATTCCAGGATACGCTTGCAAGTAATAAGGATACCACTTTCGTCACGAAAACCAAGCTTTGAGATCTCTCAAACTTTCCTCACATAGAGGATGACCCCATCTCCAGGTTCAACAACCAGCCTAAATGCCAAAGAATGGTGATAACTAGGTGAAAGCAAAATGAGAATTTAGCACGAAAGAGCGACAAGATCACCTTCAGTTCAGCCTAGGCAAAGTGTTGTCCTGCACAGGTCCAGGGTCCTATACTAAAGGGCATATATGCATGAACAAATTTACAAGATCCATAAATTCCTTGTGCAAATCGCTTTAGCTTAAACTCCGTAGCATCGGTCCCCCATACTTGGGGAAGCTGGTGCAGAATGTGGATTGGAACTTGGATATTCCTGCCTTCTAGAATCAGAAGTCCCTTGAACTTGATGTCCTCTAACGTTTCTCTATTGTTGAGCACTACTGGTGGATAGAGTCACTAGGTCTCCTACATGACCATGGTTAGCTTTCGATAGTTGATAAAGATTGGGAAGGACCTTACAAAAGAAAAAGAAGATTGAAATGCTTATTGGAATACCCATTCAGACAAACATCTAGACAAAAGGCAATTAAAATTGCTGTCTGAATAATAATCACATCAGAATAAACCCTTAACTCAAAAAGTAAATATGGTACATGTTAGCATGTAGTGTGTAGACGATCTTCAGAAGCACTAGTGAAATAACCTAAGACTATAGGAATTTACTAACTAAACACCCCATAGTATCCGACTGCAAGTGTAAGATAACAAATGTGACTCACTACTTTCATGCCTCGAATCTTATCAGAATCCAGAATGCCATGGCCAAGAATCTTGAGCACTTCGACCTGAACTCTGCTTGCCAATGAGGATGAGCAGCCAATAGCATCAGGCACTAAGATGCTGTGATAGCAGTTGTCTCGTGGCAGGCGAAGTATATGTTCTTACAATTATCCATGATGAATTGTTTGACAAAGATATGTGATGCCAAGCCCTCATTGTTGGCACCCTCAAGTATCATCTGTAAGTGTAATATTTGAATTTTTTTACTAAGTCAAATGGTCAAAAAGAAGAAGAGAAAGTCAACCAAGTCAACTTTGAGGAAATAAAAAGGGTAAAAGGGATGCTTGACTTCTTCAATGGTAGAAAGAAGAAAGAAAGAGAAGAAAAGGGAAAGAAGAGGAAGAAGAAGAGAGGGGAAAGGAGGGGGGTTTCTCTTCATGTTGACTTGCCAAGCCATTCTGACACCAATTAGTAATGTTCGGTAAGTACTCGCACCTCTCGTTCCTCCTATCAAAGTGATTTTCATTTTTAGGACTCAATTTCGAACCTATGTCGATTCTGAGTTGCTATGTTCAATTGATGAGTTTTTGAGCTCTATATTTGTATAAAATGAAACTTTAGGGTGTTATGAAGCCATAAAATTTGACAGATCATGATTTGATACTACAGTATGCCCAGAGCGAGTATTTCAAATCTGTTGATCTACAGTACAATGCGAACAATACACTTCAAGGGCTGATATCTTTATTTTTCTATATCATTTGGATTGGGCCATGTCAAAACTTTTGTAGTCCGTTGAATAAGCTTATTCATTTGGACCATAAGATGGCTTAAAATAGAGCTGAATAGAGAAAGTTATGGCCCGTGAGAATTTGGTGCGCAAGCTATCCATGGTGAACAGCAATGAGTTTTCACTGTGGGCAAGCTTCCATTGGCCCGTAGTCATCATTTTATCATTAAATAAGTATAGTTTAATAGTTTACATTAGGGTGGCATGTTACTCGATTTTAATTCGTTTTTCTATATAATTGATAGGAATTCGAACGCGTTAGCTCAAGTAACCTTTGTAGTTGGATTTTGGCTTTATTAAATAAGTAGTACTTTCTTCTTTGAGTTGGAAACTCATGTTTTGAAAATGAAAATTATCATATATATTGTGGGGGTAAGAAAAGAGCGTATTTCTTGCATAAATTAGATCGAACTCTTACTACTTTATATGTTGACTGACAAAAATTTAAAATACATTACTTGAAATGGTTTTAAAAAGAAAAATTGTTTGTTAATGCCTTGAATAAATGCTTTGCAAAGGGAATATCTGAAGGCTATACTTATGAGTTTATGAAATGCTTTTTTGTTGATAAATGCAATTGTCAAATTATGTGATTTGTTATGAGATGTTGTTGATTTTGGTTGGGTGATTGGAGATTATGGTTTATGTATTGTGCTCATATCACTATGTTAAAACCTATTGAGGAGGAAGTATGCATACTATCAGGACGTCCTTCTGGGCCAAATCATCGGCTGATATAGGTGATAGACCTAATCAAGGGGGCAAACTTGGTCGCCTTTGTCACGGTGTTAAACATGCCATAGTCTAATGTTGAGCATTTTATTAGTCAATGGAATAGACCATTAACGGTTGCCTTGATATTACTTGATTGAGATTAATCAATGGATTGACAATTGATATTTGGTTTGAGATTAATCAATGAATTGACCATTAATGGTTGATTTGTGATTATTAGTTATTATTATTGTCGATCCTATACATATAAAAGTTTGTTAGAGAGATATCATTTACTTATAATACTTCACGTATATCGTATATTGATTTGAATTTGATGAGTGATTATATCATTTTATATTTGTGCATGTAATTATTTGATTTGCTTAGAAGAAATATATTACTCACTAAGTGGTGTTAGCTCACTCCTTTTATCTTACTTATTTTTCAGGTTCTTTAGCAACTCGCAAGTAAGATGCAAGTGTTTTGTTAGCTGGGGCACTTTTGATAGGGGTAATTTTTTGTATAAGTAGTATATAGCTGATAAGCTTCTAAACAAGATCTTTGATAGTTTATAGAAAACTCTATTACTATAATCGAATGACTTTTTATCTCATATATATATGTATTTATGAACATGTATGTGTGTGTGTGCATATATATATATATATATATATATATATATATATATCAAGTTGAGCAAGATTACATTTGAGACTGCATCCTTTGTGAGAAATGATGGCCGTATCATTGCCCTATTTTTATAGGAATTAGGGTGTGACAGTAAGAGGTGCTTCTCACATGAGGCTTGTATTCGTGCTTTCACGACCTCCAGTGTCATCGATCGAATCTATTTGTTCAACTTCCAAATTCGTTTGTTGATTGTGGTTGGAAGGTATCTAAGATGTTTGAAAACAAAGGGCTTAGATTGAGGGATACTGTCCCATACAAGAGTTGGATGAAACAAATAGAGCCATGTAGATACAAGGTTTCAAAGATAAATGTGATCAATTATTTTCATAAGAAAGTATAGCATTGAAAAGAATGTAATCCACAGTGATTGCTTTTGAGTGATTCTGAAAAATGCCTCAAATATGCATCAATATGATCAAAATGAGTCTTTTCAACAAAAAGCTCTTTAAAAGCATTCAAAAGACAAAGTACAACATCCATATATTCTAAACTCAATGGGAATCATCTATCCTAGTTAGGGACGCTTAGGATCTAGGGTGTCCTAAGTGCCTCCAAAACCATCTATTCCCAAAGTTGAGGCTCCTCATCAGCTGCCCCCACATCTTTAGGTATATATGTTTCAACTCTAGGTGCGAACGCCACAATGTATTAAGGGATGTAGGTTCCACCATGCTAGGAGCTCATCTCGAGGAATGGGGAACACTTGGATATCCTACTTCCCTATTGAGTCTAGAATATGTAAACAACATTTTAAGATCAATCATCATGAATTGCAATGCCAATGGATTATGCAAATGTGATAGGATGTATAATGAGCCAATTCAATTCCATATTTCCTTCAATGAAATAAGGATTAGATTCCCTTATTCAGACAAAAAAGGTCAAATAGGAGTTCTAATGCAGATTTCTCTCAAAAGAATGATGCAATTGATTGGAATATTCGAGTGATTGGAATAAAAGCCATCATCACATTCCAATGATGAAAACGGCATAAGAACATTCATATCAAGCAACTACAACTAAAATAGACCTCCTACCAAAAAAAAAAACTAAAATAGATCCCTAATACAATCAGATCTAGGAAGATAGGATAGAAAAGGATCCAAAGTAGGAACATCCTATACATGAAAGCTAGAAATGAAAATCAACTCAAAGGAATGTGATACCAAAATGTCCATGAGATGCCCCAAGTCTAATCCTCAATGGATGACAGGAGTGTCAAATCAGCTAGTCCAGGTTGCCATCCTCATTGAGTGAGACTTCAAGGACTTCAATAGATTGATTGGGCCTCTTCTTATTCTTCTTCGCTACAGAGTGTTTCGGCTCAATCTTTTTAGCAGGACATTGTCCCCTCTATGCCTAGAACTCGTTCCACGAATCAGTATCGCTCTTGGACTCGATTTATTCCACACACTAGACAATACGGATTTCTTCAGAACTTGACGAGACGTCAATGGCTCTTGATGGACTTGGGGAAACCATCTCAATATATTCTAAAATGGTATTTAACTCAATCACTTAAGCGATTCGTAAATGACAAGTTCAACATGCAAATATGAATGGGATGGGCAATTCAAGATATATAGACATGAATTACAACGACTTTAAAGATAGAAGAATCTTACCGACTGAACTAGCTGCTTCTTTTATTTTATTTTTTGGGTTTTTTTTAATACCAACCATAGAGACATGCACATGAGACTTGTGAGGCTCAACTCTAAAAATAAAAGAATAGGTATGAAACCTAAGGCAAAAGGCTCCCACGATATAGAATAATGAATTCGCCCAAAAATGCCATTACTGCTATAGATGGGTTGGACTTAAATTCCGTAAAGTGAGCAGGATCGGAGACGATTGTCCATAAGTGCCAACAGCACTACATCCAATCATAATTGATGCTCTTCTAAAGATTTATAGGGTGAGAGGTGTAGCTGGGGTTTAGCTGCAAGCGTGTGCAACCTGTGTAGTGCTAAAGCGGATGTAAACTCATGCACGACGAGCAATATCAAAATACCGCTTCTAATCATCAGCACAATCATACATCCCTCCACCCAACTTGCAGGAAAAAAAAGCCAATAAAGACTTCATCCCTTATTACTCCAACCTGCGAAAAAACATAAAACACAACGTGAGCGGACTTACCTCACCTTCAAGAGTGCCTGTGTAAAATACGTTAGAAAAAACACCTAACATTGAAATGGTTTAAGTCCACTTGAGCTTTAAAACCAATCCCCAGTAGAGGTCACCAACTACCGTGACCCCATTTTGAAATATGAATGGGATGGGCAACTATCGCGACTCAATCACTTAAGCGATTCGTAAATGACAAGTTCAAACATGGAAATATGAATGGGATGGGCAATTCAAGATATATAGACATGAATTACAACGACTTTAAAGATAGAAGAATCTTACGACTGAACTAGCTGCTTCTTATTTTATTTTTGGGGTTTTTTTTATACCAACCATAGAGACATGCACATGAGACTTGTGAGGCTCAACTCTAAAAAAAAAAAAAGAATAGGTATGAAACCTAAGGCAAAAGGCTCCCACGATATAAAATAGTGAATTCGCCCAAAAATGCATTACTGCTATAGATGGGTTGGAATTAAATATCCGTAAAGTGAGCAGGATCGGAGACGATTGTCCATAAGTGCCAAAGCACTACATCCAATCATAATCGATGCTCTTCTAGAGATTTATAGGGTGAGAGTGTAGCTGGGGTTTAGCTGCAAGCGTGTGCAACCTATGTAGTGCTAAAGCGGATGTAAACTCATGCACGACGAGCAATATCAAAATACCGCTTCTAATCATCAGCACAATCATACATCCCTCCACCCAACTTGCATGAAAAAAAGCCAATAAAGACTCATCCCTTATTACTCCAACCTGCGAAAACATAAAACACAACGTGAGAGGACTTACCTCACCTTCAAGAGTGCCTGTGTAAAATACGTAGAAAAACACCTAACATTTTGAAATGGTCTAAGTCCACTTGAGCTTTAAACACAGTCCCCAGTAGAGTCACCAACTATCGCGACCCCATTTTGAAAAATCAGATAATGGATTACTAAGCCTCTAGGATGGCTTAGCTCGAGCCATCCCAAACCCATATCAAATCGCAATGAGATATATCAAGTTTGATCTTAGTGGTGATTAGATGGATGTGTAGTGTACATATAAAAAGGAGCGCCATCGGTCTTCAAAGAAGGTGGAATGAAAATCTAATCAAGCGATTGAGAGACGTTCGATTGTACCACCAAAGATTGAGAATTCAAGGATCTGGTATGCCGATGTTCCACCAATGCCCTTTTTGGTAAAATTGAGTGTTTTTCTAAACATGTTTGTGCAGGGGTGAGTCCATCCTATCAATCACAATCAGGAGCATGTAATGTATGCAATAAAGAGTTGATGGCGTGCGGATAAAGCATCAAAACAAGCTTGCATCCCTAGTGAAGCCCTAAGAACTCAGGAATGAAGCAATTAAAGTTTGGGATGATTTTGGGGATAATTTTCCCAAAAGGGCAAAATCGTTATTTTGGGGTTTAAAAAGTCAAAACCAGGGAAAACAAGGTTAATCTACCCGTTTCCCCTTTTTTTTTATATATTTTTTTTTTTGAATTCTTTAATATTTTTATATTATTAAAAAAATGTTTTATGGACCGAGTGTCTTGACCACGCTAAGCAAAAGCGTCCAACTCAGATCACATGGGTCCGAGGTTGGTCTAAAACAACACAATTTTTTTTCATCTTTTGAATTTAAAAAAATTTTTTTTTATAGATTTTTCAAGAGTGAATAGATTTACCAAGGGGTTAACGCACTACTTCCCGACTTATTGGACACGACTAGCGGCAAGTCCGCACACATGCATGCAAACTACAACTCATACTCAAGAATGACATGAACCAAAGCAAACGTAAACGAAACACGTAAAAACATAGTAAAAGACTCATGGGAAAAATCAATTTTGCCTGTCTAAAAGATGGTTTCATTTTTTTTTACCAAAAAGGAGGTTAATCCACGAGGGGGGTCTTTTGCCTTTTTTCTTGACTCCTCGAGCAATGCCGACACAAAACATAAACGTATACAACTATGACATGCAAGGAATAGCAATGATCAAAATTAATGGTGGGATTACACACAACCGCGAAGGAAAAACTCCTCAGAAAACTCGGGTCTGAGCCGTTTTGAAGATCTAGGTTTGAACCTAGGCGCGTAAACAAGTTGGGTGCCTGGTTTCAAACCTCGAGATCTCTTCCCCATGCAATCTTCGAGCAAAAACATTTGGCACCAGAAAAACTACGTAACGTGAGGTTTTCAAAACATTGATCGGCTCGGAAAATGGTTAAACGAGTGCATCAAAAATGTGCAACGAAAAGACCCCTGCACATTGCCGACACCCAAGAAAAATTTTCATCTTGACTGGCTTAGTTCACGGGGCTACTTTCTCGAGCTCATGTTACAACCCTCGCATACAACCAAGAAAAGTCATTCAACCCAAGTGAAGGTACCTAGCACAAGGTTTTCAAAACATTTTACGATTCAGGAAATGGTCAAGAAGAGATCATCGCAAGAGACCAACACTTTAAAAAAAAAAACAACCACAAACATGTATGGTTCGAACAGGCGTTTTCATGGCCTCTCACCTTTACCCCAAGCATGATCAACAGCAAATGAGCACATGGACACGTAGTACTACACGTATGGAACAGCTCTGGCAAGAAAAATCACTCAAGTCACGCAAAAACATGTCAAACAACACCTTCAAAGTCACGAGCTCAAGCTGTTCTTGGGAAATCTGGTTCTGCAACCAACTCTCGAACGCATCTTCATGGCTTTATAATTCGATCTTTGGGCACAACCAGCAACAAAACATATTTGCTTTACTACTTCAAGTGTAGAATAGAGCTAGCCAAGAAAAAACCACAAGCTCACACAAAAACGAAATGAAAACCGATCTTGAAGGTGCGGGTTTGACTGACGATGGACATTACGTCGAACACGTGGAGTGCAGTAAACAAAACGTGAAATCGGGGCTCTATGAGCAAAACCAAAGCAAACAACCACTCATGATAACATCAAGACTATGAGGAACGTGCAGATCTATTTGGTTTGGCTTGATTTGGTCAAAAAACCAAACCGAGCCAAAATTCACAGTACATATGCGCAGAAGAACAGAAGGCCTTGGCCGGGAAGAGAGAAGACCTTTTGGGGCAGCGTCAACGATGGTGGAGGCTTCAGGGATAGTGTAGTGGCGACCTTAGACTCCGGCGAAGCTTCATCATGCGTCGTCGGGCTACAAACTCCTCTCTACAACTCTCTCTCTCTCTCTCTCTCTCTCTCTCTCTCTCTCTCTCTCTCTCTCTCTCTCGATTTTTGCTTTCTCAGTTCTCTCCTGCTCAAATGAATGCTCTCTCTACTCCTCCTTATCTAGCAGCCCAGCCCCTCTAGACATTGAAACTTGCCGCCCTATAGTCTTGAAACTCACGGTCCTACTCCTTTATACTTAGCCCTCTCTCTTTTGGTTTTTTTCCCTTCTTCCTCTCTGCTCCCAGACCTTCAAAGCAATTGTTGGAGACTCGATCTAGCATCTAAGGGAGGGGGGTTTAAGCTTATTTTAGGTGTTTTGGGGTCTTGGTGTTGTTGTCAAGCGAAGGAGAACGCGCGAGTTTCTACTTCGGAAGAGGATCCCCTGCCATAGCTATTCTATGGCAGGGGTGACATAGAATGAAATCCAATTGTCCATTTAAATCCGAAGGCTGGGATTGCGCCACGTCAGGGAGCTGAAATTTTAGGTGGGAAGATGGGAAAAGGAAGGAGATTTCCTTTTAAAAAATAAACAAAAAAAAACCCAAATTTCAAAAAACAAGTAAAGGAAACCCAGTTCTCTCTCTCCTGGAAGGATTTGTTGTCCGAAATTTTTGTTTGACCTTCAACCTCCTCCATTCGCTCCGGTCCCCCTTCGACGCCAGCGTCCGTGGAATCGCCGTCGCCGTTCCTGTTTCCCACACTCCGCGGAACCGCACCCTCCTCCTCCATTCGCTCCGGTGAGTGTCTCCTTCGACGCCAGCCTTCACGGAACCGCCATCGCCATTGCGATTCCCCACACGCCGCAAAACCGCCGTCAATCTTCCCCACACCCTCCTCCTCTGTTGGCTTCAGTGATCGTCCCCTTCGACGCCAGCCTCCGCGGAATCACCGTCGACCTTCCCCGACACCCGTTAGTCATGTGAGACAACTCCAGAGAGACCCTTATCTCTGTTTGAACATCTCGGCTTAACACAGAGCCCTTCTTCTTCGGATGGCTCTCCGACTCTTTCGTTTGTTTGACCCTAGTACGTTCTCTGTCTCTGTCTCTCTCTGTTCCTAGATCTTGGTGAACTCATCTCAAATTTTTGGCAGAAATGGTAGAGAATCAGTTCATAGGGAAAAGCGAGAAAGGATGATCAAATGGGTGGGTTCTCAGATTGTTTAGCGTGTTCATAGGAGATTGGTTGTGTCATGCTGCTTTCAGCGATTCTTGTTGTGTGTATACTTATATTGATAGATTGTTTGAACCAGCACGTCGCCTGGGAGATTGATTTTTTTTTGTATGCCCAACACGTTTCCCTGAATCAGAAATATTTCCCACTTGGAAAGTTTGATTTTTGTGGCTTCGGAATGATGTGACAAATTTTCTTTCTCCAGTTGCAGATTAAGAGAACTCCAAGAAAGGCACCACCAAGCGGTTGGGGAGAAAACACAGCATCTTCGCATACAGAGTGGTAGATCATGGTAAGTGAACATCTGTGATGGTGTAAATTATGCCCCCAACAGCCAGTGTATATGCATACTCGTCTAGCAAGTCAGTTGTCCTTTGTCAAAATAGTTACGAATGTACTTCATAGAGTTGGTCCGTACGATGGAGATATTTTGGTATTGACTGGGATTGGTCGTCCTCAATGCAGAAATGCGCTCCTTCACATATTCGGAACACCTTGTCCCTAATTTCCATTCTGATCATGAGTTTGTTGGGAAATAGGGTTGAAAGAGAAACAAGTTACCCTCCAAAGCCACAGCCAATGTCAGCAAACTGAATCCTGTTGGGATTATCATCATCAGATTGATAATCAAATTGACTTGGGGAGAGTGGAACAGAAAGTGAGAATCGCTTAATGGATTGCTGTGAGCTCGTGCTCGGTAGAATCGCTTCCTAGGCAAGCCAGTTGATTTGTTGAAGGTAGAGGTCATCTCTTTCTCTATCACGTCTCCTATCTGTAGAGACACATTGTTAGCATAATGACAATCATACAGTGAAGGAACCGATTATAAGAAACAGCATTTGGTTGCCACCGAAGATAACAAACAGCATTTGGTTGCCCTCCTGTACGATGATTTACTTTCAAATACAACCCACATAGCCTAAAGCTAATAATGTAATTCCAAGAGAAATGTTTTAGCAGAAAACATCAGCCATATTTTTATGAAAAAGAAGAAATCAGATGAAATTCCCAATAGAAATGTTTTATTTTTTGGAGTAACTCTGCTAGGAGGTACTTTTTATTTTTTGGAATTCTCTGTCTCTTCACTGGAAATCATTAGAAAATTTGCTGCTTCATCTATTGGTTATCGCATCATTTTGGTTTTGTAACTTTTGAAATTCTTCAACGAACTTGCTAATCTCACTTGATTATGTTTGCTGGAAATTTTTTTAGGTTTGTCATCAAGGGGTTACTTTGATCTTCACAAGAATTCTTTGTAAATTGAATATATATACATGGTAAAGTGAATGCTTTGTAAATTGAATGCTAATGCCCCTTGATGTTGTATGTCACTTGTCTATGCTATTTTAGGTTTGTTGAAATGCCGAAGGAATACTATGTTGTTTTCAATGGCCGTAATATCGGCATATACGATAGTTGGCCTGAAACTGAAGTCCAAGTAAGTGGTTTTAGTAATGCTAATTACAAAGGATATAACAACTGGGAAGCTGCAAAACATGCGTACTTGAAATTTTTCAATATGAAGGAGTTCCAACAACAATTCATTTGCCTACACGATTTCATCCCAATAATGAACATCTGAAGCAGGTATGTTAGTTGGTTACTCTTGTAGTAGGACAATTTAATTTTTCAATAGTTTAGCGATGTAACAATTAAATGGTTTCTTGTTATGCTTAATCAGGACGATGCTTGTCCCAGTGGATGTAGCCGTATAATAAGAGGTCTAGAAATGGAGTTGGAACAAACCCGATTTCAGCTAGAATAAACCCGAAGGGAGCTGGAACATAGCCAATGTTCGCATCGATTGACTATACAAGAATTGGGACATACCCAAGCTTCGCTTCGAGTGACAGTACAGGAGCTACAAAATGCAAGGGAGGTGAATGACAGCTTCCGAGATGTGATTAGTGGCTTCAGGAATGTCAACATCGATTAGAAATGCTCATTGCATTAGTGTTTTGTGGAAGATGTAGCTTAAACTTATAGGATGTGAGCAGGATCTTAGTATTTGCATTTATGTGTTTGTAATCACTCAAAAGTACATGTTACCTTGTTTCTGGAGATTTAGAGCTTCTTAATGAATTTTTTGCCTGAATGAGGAGAACGAACCAGTCTACACATCCTTCATCTTAGTTTGTTGTAGATGCTACAAATTGCTGCTATGGATAGATTTGGGTGTATTGAATTTAATGGTCGGGTTTGCTTCTATGACAGATAATTTTTTTGAGGCTTGTGGCAAGCAGTGGATTCCTTTTTCTTCAGTTTAGCTGAAGTTGCTGTATCTAAAACTGATGCAGGCTTTTCTTTTGACTGTGTTTTACAATTAGTTTACGAGTCTTTCAAGTAGTTGTTGATTAGGTATACATTTTTTATATTTTTTTAATTATAGTGTCAATGTAAATAGGAAACAGGTTTGTTAAAACCCATTTTGTGTACACATGTGGATTTGTTTTGTAATTACAAGCTTTGTGCTTGATGAGGACCAATTTAGAATACAAAAGCAATCCCAAGAGACAAGTGCAGAAAAACAAAGTTCAATGCAATAGTTGCTGATGCATACATGAGTTATTGATCAATGAAGCAGACTTCGGACAAACGCTCTCAAGTTAGCAAGGCAAATGAATAATATCAAGCGATCTATACAGCTCTAATGTTAATGATGTTCATTGGTAGGTTAATGTGCTAAAAGTACTAAACTGTGTACCCTGATACTAGATATTGACTCCACCAATTGTGTGTGTGAGTCGAAGGACGGCATACAACCAATGACCTCGAGAGTAAGACGCCATTGCAAGTCAAGCACTTGAAGCCATTCTTTTATTTGCCTAGTGCTTGCTTATATGGGTAGTATATGGTCGTGAGATCAAAGTGCTGAGAAAGGGACATTGTTGGTTTGGACACAAACACCTGGACAAAATGGATAATAAACCAGTACACTATATTTATATGTTACAGAAGCAGTACTGTCACACTATGTTTCGTAACGTCACCTTACAATCTAGACATTTTATTCAAATTATTTCCTCAAATTCTTCGATATCAATATCTTGCTCATTACAACTTGCAGCCATTAGAAGCTACTTTAGAAAGGTATCTAGAATGAAGCGAGTATTCTTCAGCAACAGATAAAGGAGGTCCTCCAAGATCACCCAATCCAAGCAACCTCGCACAATTCCAGCCACTTTGTGCTTGGGTAGTTTTTTTCCCATTGCTCCTTTCGCCGCTGATCTGGATCTTTAATTAATGACATGAAAGCAGGATCCAAGTATGAGTCCAAGTATGAAGAATTCCTGCAAATCATAAGCAATTTAGTAAATTCAGTTGATACAAACAAATGAAGCACAAAGTCAAAGGGAAGAAAGTGCAGACTTTACAATCAAAAATACTTTATTCATAAGCAAACACACCAAGTAAAGTGCCTTATACATGACAGAGTAAGAAAGCACTAGAGGAATGCTTTTCAACTTAATTTGCTGTGAATTAAAGTCATAGAGAATCCTCCTTAAGAGCAGAAACATATATATAAAAGTTCCCGTGAGAGAGAATCACAGAAAAACAAATTAGAAAGTTCAAACTTCTTTAGACAATAGATGGTCTTGACTCTCAAAGCTACTTTTTATTCAGGATCATAAATAGAATTGCTTCTTCAGATGGCATAAGAGGAAAACAAAGTCATATCTCATAATATGGATTCCAAGAAAGCTATATGTAGACAAGTCATAACCGATTGAAAACAACGTTGCCATCACATATCAGGTAAACCAACCTTCTAACCAAGCCGACATCACTGACCGGAGGATCCTCACGGGCTTTTGGAGGTTTGGGTATAGACTTCTTTGGCAAAGGTTTGATACGGATTTTACGTTCATCAATAATTGTCTCACCATTTTCATCCCCAACATCTGCAGGAAGCTTGGAAATGGCTACCTCCTCCTTGTGTTTATCTCGGGGAAAGTAAAGTGGAAGCAGTCTGCATTAGTAGTAGATATGAGAACTACATAAGAAACAGAAGGACAGGACTAAACAAATAATAAAGATACGACATATTACAATGATCTACACACCTTTTATAGATCTCTGTGTCAACTGCAGTGGTTGTGCAAAAAACAAGTGCTTAATTTTGTCCTTATGCTTCTCAATAAAACGACGAACAGTCCCTATATGGATAAGTAGAAAGCAGAACCACGAATTTAAGAGGGAAAAATAACCCTTATACAGAACAAGCACCAACATAAGGCCAAAGAGTGTTGGCTTCATCTAGTGCAAAAGCTAAATCAACAACCTACGGGAGTTAAGAGGCATGTTGAGGGAGGAATGTATGATAGCTTGTTTATGCTAGAAGCCGGATCAGATTTGCGGATCCCAGAATCGCGCCAGGGACGCTAGCACACAAAATTAGCTCAAGAAACACTTTCTTCCTTACTATAGAACTTAGGAGGAATAATTAGTTGCCATTCCATTGCTTTTTTGCGCTGGATTCTGTATTTAATAACTCTTTAATTGCACTCCATATTTTGGATTTTCTGGTTTTCCTCATTATTAACCTGCACTGTATTGGTTTCTATATATTCCTGAATGAGACAGAAGAATACAGTACTTTCATTTTTATCAAAAATGCATATGTTATGACCATAAAACAATTTCTGCTAAGGCAATTACCATCATAGTCTATTGCTATTTCCATATGCCCTTTTAATCGATTCTTATGAAATTTGTCAAATATTGAGCTACGTAAGTACTAAAATCATTCAGTAGAAATTTGACAGCCTAAATAAGCTTCAATAAAGTTCCATTCGGCAACTTTTAAGTGATCCCCAAGCCTGACGCATTTTTTCATACAGCTTTCTCCACCCTAATACTGGTCAATCCATTTATCAGGTATGCCCAGGAAGATTGCATATGAACAGCAAAGAGAAAGTATGTGGGTTTCAGTCACAACAAACTTACATCAGCTGCTTTTTCAGATGACAAGCAACTCAAAGTAATAGCTAACTATTTGATCTAACAACAAATGCAATATATATATATATATATATATATATATATATGTATGTGTGTATATATATGTGTGTGTGTGTGTGTGTGTATACCTACCAAAGAAGCAATTCTAGGAGACTTGGATATATATATATATATATATATATATATATATATTATGACAGTGAAAAAGAAAATATCAGGAAACTCACACAAGCTGCTTCTCCAAATATTTTGGCATTCCCATGAGAAGGTCTCTGTCATCGAGTGCTTTCTGCCACAATTAGTTGCTCCATGCTTCGTGCTGTCTTTGCCAATTCTGAGGGGTGCAAACAAATGGAGCTGTTCATGACTACTACAACTCACTCGATAGATAATTGACTTTGATATTTTGGATTATTGTTCAAAGTGCATTATTTATGCATACTATGCATTTGATTTTCTAATAGGAAGGATGCGAAAAACATAAAAGGATTCATATAACCAACTCACTTAGCATGAAAAAGTCTTGCCATTCAAAGCAACCAATTTCAATTCAGATGTGGTCGATCTCAAACTTGGCTCATATTCATCCAAATTATAGATAAGTTGAATAGCCAAGTCTATCTCAAGTCAAGTTAAACTGTTGAGTAGAGCTAGTAAGAAATCAAACATTTCGTTCAGGTTTTAAGATCAAGCAGCACATTGCATGGACGCCACTTGGTTACACCACTGAGTAGCAGACATTAACTTGTTGCCTTCCTGCAACAAAACATATTTAAACTAACTTTGCCTCAACAAGTCGCATCCCAAAAACAAATGAAATATTCAATTGTATAGGTTTCAGATCTGTACTTTCATCAGATTCATCCCTAGATTCTGAGCTATATTATGGAGATTCTAAGGTGCATATAATATGTCACCTAAATTTCCTCATTCACTGAATTATTTGCAGTAATAATCTCAATCAATTAGATAATTTGTTGCTTCGAGATGCACATGACCTAAAGTTCTCGACTTCCATTAGAACTCAAAACATGTGTAGATGATTTACAAATTATCATAATTCTGCTCTCAGTTTTGAGATTGGTTCTTACATCATGTTAGGTTTTTGAAAATAATTAGATCTGAAGTGATCGTGATGTACATTGGAATCAATAGCAATTTATATGAAAGCTCTTAGTGCTATTATCTTCCAAATTGAAACATCGAAAAGGAGGACGTACCTACTCTTAGAGAGTTTCTTCTTATCTTTGTAATACAAGGAGAATTGCTGCAAGGGCATTTAAAACAGAGAGAAATCAAAAAGAACAGTATGATCAGTGGAATAACATTTTACCGAACAAAAATGAAAAAAGATGTATCTGGTCTGATGAAAAAGATATTCACCTTCAATTTTTACTCCAACAAAATACCTGCAAATTCTTTCTTGCTTGCGTTTGGATGATAAACTGCCAACTCCTATAACTGAATAACTTTAAATCAACAGAGTCCTTTAGCAAAATTATGCTATTCAAACAAAGGTTTACAAAAGCTAGAATGAAGAAGAAAAGCTAGATCAGTATTGTAGATTATCAAGGTGCCATGTGTGAGGTGATACAGTGAGGATATAGGGATATTTATAAGGGATGAAATGCCATAGTGCGCCGCCACCTCCAATGTACATACCCGCAATGCACGCTCATTGGCTCTCTTATGTCATATGAATCATTCATCTGTCTCAAAGTGGGATAACCACCAAAATCTGATCCTCCAAATTCTCCATCTCTACTTAAAATTTCCTCATATACATACGTCAAATCCTTAAGCACTAGTGAGGGTGAGGGGTTTTTTGGCATTAAGGCAATGGCTTCTTTCAACAGGAAGATAACAGATAGGACACGCTGAAACCCACACAAACAAAAGAGAGTAACATTACAATAAATTGTGCCAAAAATTTGCATTCACATCCTAGCATCCACCTTATTCAAGGTATTGAAGTTGATTTCATATAATCAGATCCATACTTTGCAAATTCGAATGGAAACTCAGGTTCAAAGGAACAATGAAACCAAAAAGACATAGTATGGGACAATAACAAACGATATGAAGTTCTCGGCTCTTTCAGAAGACTTGATACATATTAACTGTAATGACTTTGTTAGAGAATTCGACACAAAAGTTTAACCTATATGGTGGAGGGCAGTAAAATGAATATAAGACACAGAAAATCATGTCAGTAAGTGATATGGGATACTTTAACACCCCTTCTCACAGCAAATGAACCAAGAAACTTTAGAACTCCATGTTCAAAATGTAGGATAGCTTGCCAAAGGGTAATACCTTAAATAGTACCAACATCTTGATAGTGTTGCATTATCACTAGAGTTTAAGTATAAGCCTTTTATATCGAGCCTTTTACATCTTAATAGTGTTGCAACCAAATCTTTTGCCATGGAACATCTCAGATCTCCCCGGACATCCTGCATATTTCATGACTATAGTTGCCAGACCAAACACAGGTAAAGCAGTATCCTGATTTTCCTTTTAGAAAAGCTAAAATAGGCACATACATTTAAAAAGTCGAGCACTTGCTCCATGAGGGATATAGGAACACATTCAAATTCGAGTTCCTACAACAATCATAACTATGTCAATAAACAAAGCACTAGACCTTAACTCTACGTAAAATCACTTATGGCTTACAATTAAATAGGTGCAACAAAGTTTTACTCATTTATCAATATATTTGAATCAATTAACTATGCCAACAACCCTCTGAAGGCTTCCATTGATGACTATCAAAAAAGAGAGACTTACCTCAACCCGATTGACGAAAATTCCAGAAGGAGTAGCAAAAACTTTGGGATCATAGGCATCAAGATATCCTTCCATTGATGATCGTAAACTGAAGAAGGAATAATACAATATTACATTTGAGCAACTTTTCACAACATATATTACACATTTGAAAATAAGTTATCCTTCCGAACATATTATATTCAGTCATACCATGAAATCCATGTACTCATGACAACAGTCTTTTGTGTCAACTTAGGAAAAATGACAAAAAGGAAATCCATTGCTGAATTTTCAAAAGAAAAAAAAACAAATACAAGGCTATGCCATACCGTGCACATTGCTGAATGAAACGAAAGAAGCATTGGTCTAACTCCTCTCTTCAATGGCACCATGAAGTGTATAACTTAATCAAGCTTGGCATCATTATTGTCAGTCATTTCAGATTCAAAATCCTCATCAAATGCAACTGGGGAAAAAGAAAACAAACCATACGTCAAAAAAGATATCTGGCCCCATATACAAATAAAACAAAGGGCTACTTTTAACATATTCATAATTCATGAATGCATCCCAAAAAAAGGATTTAGACTTCATGAGAGAGTAACAAACCAGAACCATGGAGCGGCAGAAGCCTCAGTTCCTTAATGTAATACTTTAAGGTTGTAGGATTTAAAAGCCAAGCACACGTAAAATCCTAAAAATGTAGCAGTAGAACCAAAATTAAGGAAATGCATTAGTGAAGAGCTGTCTAAGTGCATAAGCTAATAAGGCGAGAAATAAATATTAAAATGTTTCACTACTTATCACCATTTTCACTTGGATGTACGAATATGCGCAAGTCTGCAAATAAATAAATAAAAATGCATGGTGCGGCCATTTTAAGCTACTCTTATGTGTGAATCTTCACCTTTTTGTACACCTTTAAGAATAAACTCTAAGTGCTAATAAGAAAATGTCACTTCATTGATGATATAACTTCACCTTCCAATTTATCAAAACTGCCCATCGGGTTCCTGTCAGAAATCCCAGACCAAGAATAGTGTTTATCTTGTGTAGAAAAGTAATAACCAAAGAATCTAAAAGCTGTTCCTCTTTGGAAAGCAATACATGAGTCAAATCCTTTCTCTAGATTATATTCAGAATAAGGGGAGAGAAAGCTGACACCAATATTCTGAGGGTAGAAGCTAAGGCTTCATAAGCTGCAATATAGAGTTCTACCCCAGTCTAATCTGGGGCAATTATATCAGTAATGTTGAAGCGGTACAAACAGATATAGAAGTAGATTATAGTGGATAACACACTTTAAAAGCAGAAAAAATCAAGTAATTTAATTAATACCTTTGAATTACAAGCTGAAGCTGATAAAGTTTGTCACGCCCCGAACCCGGCGAGCTACGCGACATCCCTATTACCTGTACGATCGATTGGATAACAGGAACGACGGCCCAGGATACTCGTCGTTGTCCAAACGATCTCAGAGTTCCTTAGGCAACGGAAACGAGCTCCTTCAACTCCATGCACAGAAAGGGATAGATAGAGAGACCAACCAATCTAATTTACATCAAACCACTCCTTATATTACATCATATTTATATATATCGGTTGGGCGACATCAAATATGCACAAATCAAAATTCATGTCGTCCTTTGACATCTTATAGCTCGACCTTTAACAAAAAGGGCTTAGGTCGGCAATTTCTATCTTCGACTACAAGCAAACCATACAAATTTCTACAAAAGGGCTTCAACTCCAACTATGCTCATCAAGCATCCGCCCCACCATCCGATCCAAGAAAAAGCTGAGTTTCCGACTCAATATCCAACTCGATCCCCTACCTTACTAGGATCGCATTCACTGCGGCGGTCTGGGGTCTGAAAAATGGGGAAATCACCCATGAGAACTAATCTCAGCAAGTTCACCCTAAATCCCTCTCAGGATACCAAATATCCCTAGACCCAACTCCAGTAAGCAATCACAAAGTAATCATAAACACGTGTACCCAAACAATATCACATGCAGAGGATAGCAATCAATAGTTTACTTACCCTCATGGGCCAAGAATACAAATAAAATCATCTCAATTTCAGATAGCAAGTTCAAATGCATATGTATGCCATTTTTCAGTCTCAACTTTTGACCCATTAATCCTCAGGACCCGCGTTTTGAAACCGCCTCAGGTCCGTACTCAACCCGCGTAGTAATACCGCCTCAGGTTGGTACCCGTGCCTCAGCCCGCGTAATAGTACCGCCTCAGACTGGCACCCGTGCCTCGACCCGCGTAATAGTACCGCCTCAGGTCGGCACCCGCATTTCTTCACCAATTACCCCGCGTAATGGTACCGCCTCAGGGTTTCATTTCTCACAACATTATCTGCCGTGCTATCATTATGAGACACCATTCTCATCAAGCAATTCCAATTGCGTTTGATAAATCAAACGGCATAATCAGGCAGATAATTCAAATGTAATGTCATCAAATGACTCATACACAATTCAAGCCAAGCAGTTCGAATATATAATCTCGACTCAATAAAGCATCTAAGCCGATCATTCTTGGCTAGCAAACGCAATTGCATCAGAGATTAGCTATCCTGTCCTTTCTCACTTTGAACCGTCAAATTGGCCCACGACATCACGTGAACCCTTTCTAAGCTCACAAGGACGGTCCTCAAATCTCATCACCAGTACCGTTCAAAACTTCTAAAGTGTCGCAGTTGACACCCTCACTTCCGAATTGAGTCCATTTGATCCCCGATTGGTCAAATTTCTCATTTCTCAAGCTCCAGACACCACGGGGCCCACAATCGCACTCAAGGACAGAATTATTTATTCAGAAACAGCCACAATTCAAGTGCGTCCAGCGCACTATAAGTCTCAACAGCCACTATATACACAAATATCTCAAAGTCAGTCAATTTTCCTCAAGCGATTTACCCCGTATCGCGTCCTAGAGTTAATCCAGGCAATATCTGACATCCTACACGAGATTAAGGATGCGACTTACCAAAAGAAAGCTTGATAAGCCAAGGAAACGGGGCTGTGCAGAGGTTGTGAACAACAGCAATCAAGACTGGCGGCGACGCACGGCGGCGCGTGGAAGAGGACGGCCAAACCAGCGAGAACCGGGGCTGTACAAGGGCTGAACCGACACCAAAATGAACTAGAAATCACATATTTGACATGGAAATGAGATCCAAGGGCAGCCGGGGTCGACATATATCAATTAGAACCAAAACAGAAATTCGGCACCCAGAAAACAGTTTCGTCGACTGATACGAGAAAATACATTTGAAGGGTCAAACGACCTCGGATTGAGGCGATTCAAGTTGGGTTAGAACCGTAAGACATTGAACTACAACATATCCAAAAATTGCGAGAATCCAACTTACCGATTTTTGTCAGTGGCCGGTTGAAGTCTGCAGCCAGAATTTGGAGCCAAATGAGAGGGAGAGAGAAAAGAGAGAAAAAGTGGTTTCTATGGTGGAATAGTGAGGGGGTGAGGGTTCTGCCGTGAATGATGAAGAATAAGAGAGAGAAAGAACCCATTATTTGAGAAAATAAAAAAAAAGAAAAAAAAAATAATAATAATCAAATAATAAAATATCTCGGTTACTATTCATCGATTTGACCAAAAGTTGGTCAAAGCTTATCCAATCTGGTCAAAACTTGGAGAGCAAGTTTGACTGGTCAATCCTCAAAATTCGTGCCAAAACGGGACTGATTGGGACTGAATCGGTGTTATTTTGGCTCAATCGCGAAGGGAAAATGACTCGAGATGATCTCGGAAAATTTTTCTGACTTCGCTAAAATTCATCTCACACCCTAGCCACTGAATCCAGAGCAAATCGGGGACTCGGCAAAAATTTTTAATTTTTGCCTTCCTTCTCGGCACTCCGAGTCCAAACTATCAATTTCTGAACCTTCCTCGTCAATATCCAAATTTAGCAACTGCAACGCTCTTGAAAATCGATTATCCTATTCGGAACTCAATTCGTGGCCAAATTCATAAGATAGCAGCTATAATGAAATTCTCACAAATAACGGGTGGTGTTAGAGCACGCGTATCGCAATTTGTCCAGTACTTATTCATCAGTTAAGCCCTTCCCTTTGTGTATATGTATTCTCGAAAGTGATCAGTCGAGTGGAATAGATAATAGTGGATAACGCACTTTAAAAGCAGAAAAAATTCAAGTAATTTAATTATACCTGTGAATTACAGCTGAATAAAGTTCTCCGCAAAAAAATCCCACAGAAACTCAAAACAAATATTTAGTGAAGCTTCAGTCCTCATCTGTGCACACCACAAAGATATAGAAGCAAACAATTTTTACTGATCAAGATGCAGTAATGTCGGAAAGGCATTAGAAAGAGGTGATTTCCTGAGTCAAGGCATGGATGTGTACATAGGCATCTAATGCAAAAAATGCCATTAAAAATGTTGGTCATTTAATAAAGAATGGATCTACTTTTTTGGACTGATTTGAAGAAGCTTGCTGTATGAATATGTAGAAGTGCAACAATTGAAGATGCTTGGGATTCATTTAATTTAACATATGAAGCTAGTGACGATTCTTGGCTTCAAATCTGTATAAGTTGAAAGAGAAGTGGGCTAGATGTTATATGAAATCTACCAATGACCTTGGGGGATACGGAGCACATGGTTGAGTGAAAAGTGAATGGCCACATTTGAAAATCATCTTAGATGTAAAATGAATCTAGATGGATTTTTCAAGAGATTGATAGGTGGTGCCTTGATAAGCTGAGACAAAGAGTTACAAGCTGAGTTTAATTGGTAGAGAGAAATTGCAACGATTTTATGTCAGACTATCACCTATGTTACAGTAATGCAAGTAAGGTCTATAAAACCTTCGATATTTGAAAATTTTCAAACGAATGATGAAAAATTTATCCTGTTATCAAGGAACTAATGAGATGGCGTCTTACGGAATATGTTATTGTTCATATGGTACATGAACAAGATACAGGTCACATTGCAAGGAATGAAGTGTGATTGTGAATGTAATCTTTTGAGACGTTAGGATCTTATGTTGCCATGTGTGAAGGTGCTTAGATAACTTGATATTTATATCATAGTGCTTACATTTGAGAGTGGACACGTAGAAGCAGAGATCAATATTAGAGAAGCAAGGTTTAGATACTCGGTATGAACTCTCGTTATACTCTTTTTTACTAATTAGAATTCTAATTGAGAAAAAAGAGTATAATGAGAGTTCATACCTGAGTATCCAAACCATGCTTCTCTAGTATTCCATCTCTTGCTTCACGTGTCCACCTCTTCAAATGTAAGCACTAGGAATTAACTTTATATTCAAGTTATCAAGCACCTTTAACACATGGCAACATAAGATCCCAACGATCTCAAAATGATTACATGTACAATTCACCACTTCATTGCTTGGGCCACCCGTGACCTTGTACTCTTGTTCATTTGTACCATATGAACCAATAACATATTCACGCAAGATGCTCATCTCATTACATTCCTTGATAATCAGGGATAAAGTTTTCATTCATTCTGTCTGAAAATTTTCAAATATCGAAGGTGTATAAACCTTACTTGCTTACTGCAACATAGGTGATGTCTGACACAAAATCGTTGACAATTTCTCTCTACCATTAAACTCAGCTTATAACTCTTTATACCGCTTATCAAGTACCACCTTATCAAATCTCTTGAAAAATTCATCTAGATTCATGCATCTAAGATGATCTTTCAAATCGCCATTCAAACTTTCACTCAACTATGTGCTACGTATCCCCAAGGTCACTATAGATTTCATATAACATCTAGCCCACTTCTCTTTCAACTTATACAGATTTTGAAGCCAAGAATTGTCACTAGCTTCATATGTTGAAAGTAATGAATCCCAAGCATCTTTCAAATTTTTGGACTTCTACATATTCATACACAAGCTTCTTCAAATCAGTCAAAAAATTAGATCCATTTTTCATTAAATGACCAACATTTTTAATGGCATTTTGCATTAGATGCTGTACACAATCCATGCCTTGACTCAGGAATCACCTCTTTTAATGCTTTCGACATTGCTGCATCTTGATCAGTAAAAATTGTTGCAGGCCTCTTATATTTGTGTACCCCCAAGAATGTTTCGAAAAGCCATCCGAAGGAATCTGCGGTTTCATCATATAAAAGTGCAGCCCCAAAAATGACAAGCTCTATATGGTAATTAAATCCAATAAATACACCGAGTGGCCTATACTCTTTATTGGTTGAAAATGTGGTGTTCAAAGGTCACAATATCACCAAAAAGGGCATAATCAATAACCATCCTAGAATTTGCCCAAAATATATTTGTTATTTGCTCATTACTATCTAGCTGAAAAAATAGAAGAAAGAGGTGTCTAAGATCTATCGTTTTTCGAAGTACCTCAATAAACATCCTGCGTCTCCAAAGGCCATGTCTCTCCCTCGTTTAGTGCAAGATAGTTTTTTATATCAACCCTAGTGTACCCAAATTTTCTCTTCCCCCAACTTGTACACTAGATAAGTCATGCTGCTGTCTTTGTGTCAGGCCTGCATTGTCAACCAATACAATTTGCTGGGCTTGGATATCGTTATTTGCCTATGTGACCATATCAAGTGAGTACACTCTGCAAAGTGGAGTGGATGGGAATGTTTTGGGTCAAAATCATACACACAATATTTACCGCTCCCTCGAACTAATCTAATTCTCATTTGGGCATAGCAATCCATCCTCGTTTCAGGCCTAGGCTTCTTTACTAATTCCATCCGTTTATCTTTTTGTCGATGTCCCTCTTTTGCACAACAAAAGCGTGTAGAAGTTATAGAACCATCCTCCCTTTGTTAGTAACTCTCCTACGTATACCAAAACCAATTTTGAATGCATACATCTTCCAAAACTCCCATGCCACATCTACATCATTAAATTCCATACCCATTTGTGGTGTCCAATTATTACAGCTGATGAAATCATACATAAAATAGTAGACAAAGTGGCATCATTATACGATAAACTTAAAAAACAAATAATGAAACATAACAAAAACTAACGTAATTTCATGAAGACATTAATTACCTTGTGCCATCATCATCCAATTGAGAGGGAGTCTCAATTTGAGGCATAATTTGACTGCTAGTCATGCTCACCCCTTTAAAAACCTAAGGAATACTAGCATACCAAAAAACCAAATTAATGTACAAAAAAGCTAAGGGCATTCAAATGCTTGTAGGATTTATTCTTCTTACCTGAAAAGAAGAGACACTCAAAACAGGTCTGCACTCTCACCAACTCATTCAACAATCTTTAACACCAAGTATCCTTAAGGCCAACTAAGAAAAACCTAGAAATCGTCATGACAAAAGCAATGCAAATTCAACAACAAACCTAGGTCAACGCCATTGAAAAGCTTGAAGCCCCCAATGATAAAGATGGAACTTTGAGAAGATGTAAGAAAATGTAAGATCCAGAAATCACGAAAGAATTTGCAAGAATATTAACCAGAATACAATCTGGAGTGCCTCAACATGAACAAGAGCTATTCGGTAACTTACAATTGAATTGCCTTCATGGTTACTCCCTCTAACATCTTGATCAATCGATCTCTTCAACTTATCTATAACAGAACATCACACTGATTGAAAATATGAACAAGGCATAGCATACAAAAATAGATATCTAAGCATGTCTGAAAATGAAGTTACAAAGGTCACATTACAAGATATAACCATAGGATTGTCATGGGCAAAGCAAATTACATGTATAAAACCTCAAAATAAGAAGAGCCAAACCACGCAAGGCATCCATAGCACCTCAACAATCTCACTAGTAAGGCAATGCATTTGTACCCAGCAACAATGTATTTGACGATATTGCATATTTTACCGTCCCTACCAAAAGTGTCTTTCACCAATTAACTACAATTCTCTTAACCAATAGTTTCATCCAGAGAGAGAGAGAGAGATAAATCTTCACCTTGAACCAGACAACCCATTCATTCATCCTTTTTTTTTTTATTTCTTAGCTCTTACTCTTTTCCTCTTGTATGACTTCAACCCATTTCTTTGTCTCTATACACCACCACTTGATCAGGTGTTAAGTCTGGTTATGATAGTAGTCGCTAGTCATTCCATATGACAAAATCTTAGTTAAGACCTCAAGACATCCAGGAATCTGTTGCGAGAATTTCATCATCTGGGAAATCCTTTTGTTGAATTCTGCTTGAGTGTGCATTTAATAAGTAAATAATTTACTAATAAGCACAGATGTATGCTCATGGCAATTGCCATCCTGGTCTGTTGGAGCATGGTAAACAGACCATGCATGGTCTTTGTTGGCCCTACATGTGTACACGACAGCTTCATCTAAGATGGGCATATGCTAACACAGGACATCACAAAACCATGTGAGGTAAATAGCAGTACCTTTATTAATTCACCTTCACAGTAACCATCAAACTCCGTTCTGTAGTATCCGAATGGACAAATATCAAGAAGATTTTTAGTTAAGACCAAACGAAGGAGAAGCAAGACATCAAAGGTAATAAATAATATAAGACAAATAAAGAGGAAATAACATAAAACATTACGCCGCAAGTTCCTTCTGCACTCGCACAGCCTCAACTTGGACAACCATTTGTGCCTTTTTCACTGTCTCATACAAATTTTGCATATTCCCAAGAATCCCCGCCTAAAAATCACAGGAATATGCCCATAAATTTTCACAAAAACTATACAATATATAGATGGAAAATAAAGAATGAATCAGCATCAATAAGCCCCACATGTATTGCACAAGCATAATGACCCTCACATTCCTACATTCAAAAACTGGTTTCACTTAACCAAGCCTTCTAATCCGCCTATCATTCTTAGCTGCTTAAACCTACTCAATTGTAGTCCACCTACTCATAGTGAGCTCAAAACTTAATCAACTTTGACAGCAAAAAAAAATCTCACATCATGGAATATTTCATAGAATATATGCAGAAAAGTTGAAGAAAACCACAATAGGAGACCGACTGTTGACACCTAATTCGCGACACCGACAATGTCCAATGCACTGGATAAGATCATCAAAGATATTTCAAACTAGTTGGTAAGATAACTCAAAATGTGGTCAAAGCAACTCTGCTAAAAACATTTCCAAGACTGTACATTACCAAGCATATTTAACGACAGTTTTTTAAACAAGATAGTGGAAAACCTTTGAAGGAGCATCATCACTGTTATCCTTCTTTCCTCCAAATAAGCCATGTACATGAAATGTTCTATAACCTCTGTTGACTCTTTTGTGACCAGACCAGAGCAAAATTTGCCTGCCACTTCCAACAATATTCACGCTTGAGTTGAGATTACCTGAAAAGCAGCAAGAGGACCATAAATAAATAGCTGATGCAATGAAGGAAAACAGACATAACATCAATGGACAACAGCACACTCCAAAGGTCAGATAGTGAGCAGAAGCAGAAAGCAATAAAACTCCACTCTCCATATTGCTTGTGTTTAACCTTCCAGCAAATTCCATCATCACATCACATTGCAGCAAACTTATAGAGAAATTCATTTGCATCAAACTCTAGCAATATCAAATTAAGTAACAATACAATAAAGAGGTGGACATTGACTATATTATGAGCATGTTTACTATTGTAAATTAACAGGTGTCCATTGGCTAAAAGGAAAAAAACTTCAAAGTTCCAAAGTTTAAGTCTAATTAGGAAAATACATTTTATTTGCCAATTTTAGAGAGGGAAAATAATCATCATTGTATCAGCAATATGAGCACAAATGCAGAAATGACCATGGAAAAGTAGTCACTATTTTATGCAATTTTTGAATGATACTAGTTTAACAAGGGAAAAAAATGTACTCTCAGATCATGAACAAAAGCCCATGCTCACTTGACATTATGTAATTCATGCATTAAACGGTTCAATGGTCACTAGTTAGCAAAGGAATTCGCTTGCTCGGTACCCTCTAAGCCAAATCTCTCTTTAAATTACAATTTTTGTACCTGAACTTCAAGATGAAACCTACACATCATTCGATCATGACTGTCAAAGCACTTCAGCAAACGTGACAGCAGAAAACTAGAAATGCAAAAACCATTCTAACCGATCTTCCTAGCAATTTTTTTATCTTCCATCATGTAAACTGCTCAATGTAAATTTTAACAAAACCAAAATAATGCAACAACCAATAGATGAGAGAAAGATCAAACACAATCGAGCAAGATCAAGGAAAGAGGAGAGAAAGATACTGGCCCAACAAAAACCGCTGCAGCCTCGGAGTCGTTCGACAGGAATTCCAGAGGCAAAGGGGCGAGAGCCACAACCAGATCTGTTGCGGATGTCGCTTCCTCACTCGACAAGAATTCCAGAGGCAAAGGAGCAAGAGCGAGATCTGTTGCCGATGTTGCTTCCTCGCTCGATGGGGATTCCAGCGGCAAAGGGGGCAGATCTGTTTTGGTCGGGGATTCCAGTTGCAAAGGGGGCAGATCTGTTTTGGTCGGGGATTCCAGCTGCAAAGGGGGCAGATCTATTTTGGGTTTTCTTTGTTTTCTTTGGGCGACAGCCAGGCAACTTCCCACTCAAAATTTGGGCTAAATCCCCCGGCTGACGTGGCGAAATCTCGACCGTCCATTTAAATCTGACGGCTAAGATTAGTTCTATGTCACCCCTGCCGAATAGCTATGGCAAGGGATCCGTTTCCACAATGAGAAAGGATGCCCCTTCACCCCAGAATGCCAACACGACACTATGTTAAGTCATTAAACATTGATTTGGTCTCGGTCACATGCGAAGAAACACACGATTAGGGGGAGGGAAAAGAATAAAATAAAAGAATGATCCGATTGGAGGAGATATGAGATGGCAGATAGTGGGAAGAGAGATTGCCATGCATGCACAAAGGAGAGAAACAACCTAAAGGACATCTGGCGATGAGGTTTACACCTCACCTAAGAGGTTCATGATGGAAATTTACGGGGAAGTGGAGCCAATCATTCTCCTTGGCCTCGCTAAGATCGCCAAATGCACGTAAGAAAAAGAAGAAGTGAGTAGAAGAGACTCCTTCTAGCTCTCAGGAGAGATCATCCGAAGACTGCTTGTGGATGTCCTCACCGCCGTCTGCAACCTTAAACTCGCTAAAAAAACTACCTTGACCTTCCTCCGAACAATGAACCAGGCAAGTGATTCATCCCCCTCTCACTCTCCTTCGTTCCATTACATTGTTCAACCATGAAAACCATCAATACCAATTCAGTGGGTAGGTATAATTCCCTACATTGTCGTATGTTTCGTGATGTGTTACGGTCCTAGTTGATAGCTAGGGACGATGAAGAAGAAAGGACATCGGGGTTGTATTTTATTGTTCACGTGGTGAGGCATACGGTAGACAATTGCTTAAAGAAGAGAAGAGTGTTGACGGATCTAGTTTGGCTCAACGTGGGTAGTTCGGTGGGAGGCAAGGTTACCATTAGATCATGCTAAGTGGATCATGCTAAGAGTAGCTCGATGAATTATACTATTGAATATCGAGCATGGAGCATTTCCTAGTGCTACTGTTTGTGTTTAGTTGCAAGCCGTAATTTGGTGGAAGAGTAGATCTTGGTCACGTAAGGTGGAATGGCCGTGGACTTTAGCATCGAGCGGAGATATTCGACGACCATTTTTAGTCTTAATCTGTTCAAATAGTTTGCTACTATCTTGAATTAAGTGGAAAGAAAATAATATATTCATTCGTGTTAGTCAGGTAATGAGTTATGGTATAGAGTCTTAGAACCAACGTGAGAACTATGAGATTAAACATGAAGTGATATGCATTTGAGATCCTCTTGCAAGTCCTACGAACACATCAAAGATGGTCTTGCTGTGGTGGAATTCTATTAAATATGTGGTGCATTTTAAACTGAGCATGTGTGGTATATGAATCTATTGTGCATATTAAGTTGGTCATGTGTCGCATATTAACTCATGCAATCACGCACATTTACATGCATTATTTCATGTACGTGGTGAAAGAAAGGGATTGAAGGGGCCATGGTTAAAAGAAAAAGGGTATAAAGAAATTCCTCGAGGGAGACGAGATGCCTTGGCTAGTGATGCCAAGAGGACCGCGTGGTATATTATGCGAAGCCTCGGAGTGAGGATCTCAAGGTGGGAGTTACCTTGAGGATCGGCATTAGAAGCCGAGGTATTGAAAATCTTGAGTCGGCAGTGAGACTCATACGTGGAAATGGTAAGTGAGTTGCATGGGAGTATGTGCATTCATCTACATGCACACCAAAAGCACTACAATGAATTAACCATTACTTTAATTGAGTTTTTGTAGATTGGCTTATCTATGGATCTGAATTAATTTGTTGAATCGAACAAGTGCAAGAGTGGTTGAATTCACTTGCTAAGTATACTGACACTTGTGGTATTTTTTTTTTTTAGATTGATAGGGATGGGCTCGATCCCGATACCACCCGGTTCCCGCTATGGCCTGCCCATTTCCATTGAGTTTGAGATCCAGGATTTTCTTTTGCCCTACGTTCCTAGCATGACCTTCACTTGCGTCATCACCACACCGACCCTCGATGTGGTAGCGGGCATGGCCCACTAGACTATCCAGTATGTGTCGATATTCCTGAATATCGATGGATATCGAGAGGGCCCACAGCCACGCGAGCTTTTCGACGAGGATGATAGAGATGACGGTGGGGACACTCCGACTGATGGGGCAACTAGAAATGGGCCAACTGGAGCGACGACCTAGGTAGCATCAGACGAGCAGATGACGTAACATTTTTGGAAGCCCATAAGCCTTAGAGAAAGGGAACGACCATTGACGGGAAGATGTTTCAGTAGTGTTATAGCTGGGTTAGGCTTGATGTTAGTCCCCAGTGTTAGTCTCTCCATGTCCCTACCTAGGCTATCCAATATAAATAAATAAGAATATAATGATAAGCCATCTTTTGTAGTACTCACGTATGATTGCCGAAACCAAAGTGTCTAATTAGATTTCCTTGTAACCTATATATATATATATATATATATATATATATATATATATATATTCACTACATGACAACAATAGTCCACAGTAAGAATAAATAGTAGTGACGACTTGGGCGTCACGACTCTGATGGTAGCATCTGGAGTGAGGGTGCTACAACTTAAGTGATCGTTTCGCAAAAAAAAATGGCACTGAAATGATCATCTTTCAAAAAATTAGACACTTAAGTGATTGTTTTGAAAGTTTTGGCACTAAAATGAATGTCGTACACAAGTTTTGGCACTTTTAATGTACTTAAGCCCAATAATGTCCATTATAGGAGTAAGAGTAGTGATTTCCTTGTCAAATTGATGCTCTTGTTCTGATACTTCTTCGTCCGTCTCATCCTTTTCTTCTTCATCAACAGCTTTATCCTTATCTCCTTGGGGATTTCCTTTTTTATCCTTTGCAGATGTTTCTTTGCTCCTATTGGTGAGGCATCTTTATCAGAGGTACAGAAGGAATAAGCGTAGTAGTAGTGGAGATGCTATTAGAAGCTACTATGGACTCACTGTGGCTCACATCATAAGAGCCTCCTTAGGATCATCATCAGAGGGAGTTTTCCTCGAGCAAGTGGTGACTTTGGAAGGAGGTGCAGGTGTTTGCTTTTCTTGATGGCCATGGTCAAAAGTGAGAATGAAAGGTAAAAGAGAAAGACAGGGTAGATATAGATGAAAGAGAGAGAAGTTACTTGGTGAACGTATGGGTACAAATGTGTAGTAAATGGGAGTGTTCTATCTATATAAATAGGTGGACGTGTGTGAGTGGTGTGAGTAGCGTAGTACTTAACTCCTAAAGATAAAAATAATAAATGAAAAGAAAATCAAATTAAATTAGTAGAATAGGCAATGATATCACATGGTGAATCAACAAAGCAATAAGTGTCAGAATCGTCAAAATGTGAACAATCCAATGGCTACCTTTCATTCTAACTAAGGGCGCGCATGGTAACAATTCTAAAGCAAAATTTCTGCTTCAAAAGTGCTTTTGAATTAGAAATTCGTTTGGTCCGCAATTGTATATTTCTACTTCTAAAATAACTTTTTATTTCATAAGCTATTTTTGGAGAAGTTTTGAGAAGTAAAAAAAAGTCATTTCTTGATGAGAAGTCATTCTTTAGCCCTTCCTTTTCATAATCCTCTATCTCTTGCGTCTGTCCTCTGTCTCTCTCTTTGCTTGAGGGTTCGCTTGTTTATCCTCTGTGCGAAGATCAACTATGAAGGGTTCACTTCTCTCTCTTCACTCGAGGGTTCGCTCGTCTGTCTTCACTCAAAGAATTGCTTCTCTCTCTTTGCTCGAAGGGTTCGCTTCTCTCTCTTCACTCATTTGCACAGCGAAGGTCTATCTTAGCTCGTCTGTGAAGGTCGACTCTTCACTCTTCTGTGAAGCGAACCTTCACTTGTCATCAAAAAGTTATGAGAGCACCACTCTCTCTCTCTCTCTCTCTCTCTCTCTCTCTCTCTCTCTCTCTCTCTCTCTCTCTCTCTCTCTCTCTCTCTCTCTTCGTTCGCTCTCCGTATAAGTAACCCACTATGTAGCTGAATCTCCCACTTCGCTCGCTCTCTATAGAAGTAACCCACCAGGAAGCTCAACCTCAATCTTCGGCGAGAGATTCCCAACTCAGATTTGTTGGAGGTTGGGGTTTTCTCCCTCATGTTTGTGTTGAATTTATCTTGAATTTGATTTTAGAGTTTTCATGAGTCAAATGTTGATTAAATCCAAGCTAGCTTTTGTTGTCCCAACACGAACATTTGATGTTCACATTGGGACAACTAAAGCCCTTTCTTTTTGTTGACTTTTCTTTCACTAGAGGATATGGTTGGGAATGCAAAATCGTTCATAGAAGGCATTACAACTGAAGACTATATTGCATAGAAAGTTCACGTTAATTGTTTACTTGTTCATGTCAAGATGCTCTATAATCAATGCAATGGTCCGTAAGTTATTTTTCTTTCCATGACAAATTTGGTAACAAATTTTCAGCTCCAGTCGAAACGTTCAAGTTGTACCAGCGTCATTGGCTTAAGTACACTACAAATGCAAAAACTTATGTATAATGTACACTTTAGTATCAAAACTTTCAAAACAATCACTTAAGTGCCAAAAAATTTTCAAAATGATCACTTAAGTGCCAAATTTTTCGAAAAATGATCACTTCAGTGCTAAAACTTTCAAAACGATTACTTAAGTGTCAATTTTTTTGAAAAATGATCACTTAAGTGCTAATTTTTTTGAAAAAATGATCACTTCAGTACCACATCCAACAACTTAGAATTGGCACTGAAATGATCGTTTTTCAAAAAAAATTGACACTTAAGTGATCGTTTTTCAAAAAATTGGCACATAAGTGATCGTTTTGAAAGTTTTGGCACTAAAGTGATTATTTTTCAAAAAATTTGGTACTTCAGTGATCGTTTTTCAAAACAATTAACACTTAAATAATCATTTTGAAAGTTTTGGTACTAAAGTGAACACCGTACACAAGTTTTGGTACTTGTAGTGTACTTTAGCCTAACGTAATCTATTAATATACTTCCTCCCACACAATTATTCATGGAACAAGTAGCCTATAGTCCACACGAACTCTCTTATCTAGTAATACCCAACATTTTTAGTATCAGGCATTAAGAAAACCATAAACTAATTCAAATTGCTTTGATGTCATGTATATGTATTATTTGGGTTGTCAACTATGAGATATATGCAACATTGTAATATTCACTTTTTTTCGACTCCCAAACATCAACTTTTTGCGCAAATTGCCTTTTTCTTATGAAGTGTTTTGTTTTGATTGCGGTCCTTCTTACATTATTATTTGGATCTACTAGTTATATTAGATTTCAAGCATTGAAACAACCTAAGTAATGTGAGAAGGAATGCTCATTATTTCTACTTGTGATTGAAGATTGGAGATAAATCAAGCTGAGAGGGGACTTAAGAGGTTCCAGAGCTGGTTGAATCTCGTGTTTTTCGTACAGAGGAAGTGTGGGAGCTATTGAAGTCTGGAAGCCAAGCTAGATTAGTCAGATCCACGAGTGCTAATGACTCAATAGCCGCTCTCATTGGTGATTTTTCTAGCTTATGCCTATCCTAGATTTTGTTTCTCTTAATTCAATTGCTAGATGTATGCTTTATTGTCATAATTTTATTGATTCTTATTGAGCTAATTTCTATATTAGAGCATCATATTTCACAATTAGAAATTATGCATCATTGATTAGTAGGTATTCTTTGCTTTTTTTTTAGAAGGAAGAGAAAAAGAAGACAGGAATTGGGAGGATGAAAAGGGAAAAGATGGGAGGGGGGGGAGGTACTTGTTCTCATTGGCCTTAGTATTATGCTTCCCTGATTGAACTGTGTGTTTAGGTAGTCTGGCAGGAGAAGTACATGCTTCCCATGAAAAAAGAAAAATCCAAGAAGTTAGGGAAAGCAAAGCATTCTACTATGGCTTTTGATCCCTCAATCTTCGCCGCTCATCTTTTTGTGCATGTTGGTGTTTAACTGCCTACCATTCCATGTCAAAAGGCATTGCAGGGCTTATTATTGTTCAATGGAGCTTCCCTTAAGCGTATGATGTAGCATTCAGTTCTTGCATCAAATTCAATTGTTTACTTTTGGGTCCTGAGTCATTGGAAGTTGCCCTAACTGATCAAATCACAAACTTTGGTTTTGATAGGTATGCAAAGATGTTTCACTTGCAATAGGTTTCGGCTATCAAGACTATTTTAACTTAGATTTTGCTAATAAATAGATGGTACCCTCTTCCTTTGCTATGCTGTTTTTGAATTATTATATGTAAACGCATATAAGTATGTTCTTTTGAATTTGAGGATGTTGTAATTGAATTTAATGAGTTGACTCGTCTTATACTCAACCGATTTAGACTAAATGGCATCCCACAAAGACATAGTCATTGCAAAGTGAAACCGACCAATTAACCCATTGTTTATAAGTGTCATGGTTGACGAGGTTAAAAAGAAGAAATCGAAATACCACTACCTTCAACAAAGCAAGGTGAAATAACATTCAGCGAGAGTTCAATAAAGAGATAGGACACAAGTATAATCTACCTCAGTTTAAGGAATAGGACTTTCAAGCTGAAGCATGATTACGATAGTTTTTAAGAAGCTTTTAACCAATCGATATTTGGATGGGACATGTAAACAGAAGGTTGTCATGGAGGATGAAACCGTCTGGGGATCTCATATCAAGGTACAACCTTACTTGGGTCTTTTAGTTCTAACTTTCTATATATCTTTAATAATATTATTGATGTATGTTCTTTTGAAAATGGTGCAGGCTAATTCCAAATGGGCTAAATTCAAGAATGAAGGGGTTTTCTTTATATCCTCAGCTTTGTATTTTGTTTGGGGATACATATGTTACTAGAGAGTATACAACAGAAAAATATACAGGAGTTGGTGTCGTCAAAGGATGATGATAATCGTGCTTTTGTGAAATGATGGTGGTGTTGCATTAGATACACCAGAGGAATTAGGGCACGAGAACTATAGGTTAAAGACGAGTCAAGCAATGAACACCAAAATGGAGACGGGTTGGATGTGAACCGACGGCTACCTCAGTTCGTGGGAAGCGCAAGTTGGATAGGACTCCAAATTTCCAAGAGGAGGAGAAAGAGTATTATTGCATATGATTTTGCCGGCACTTGCAAAGTCATTCAAGAAGCCGTCAAAAAAAAGATGAGTCAATCATCACATACCTCTGTCACTTTACAGGACCACAACCTATAGAACCCTACTCCATGGGAGCCGTGACTGCCATCCTGAAAGGCATGTGTGAAATGCACCCAAGTCTTTACACTAAAACATTGAATCATACTTGCATGAATGCTGCTTGGAGAGAGGATTTCATTTTAACAGAACTCGAATGAAGAGTTGCACTTCTTAATTCTATTAAGTAGATATTCGCATATGCTATGGATTTCTATATGCCTTCATTTCATTGAAGTCTATAATTTGAGAAACTTTGGCTTTGTTTTTATTATGCGACTATGGTTATGTCGTGACTTATGTTGATTAATTTGGATTGTTTAGTCATGTGTTGACTATTATTTAGATTCCTTATTTATCAATAGATATGTTATGGCTTCCTTAATTACTTTTGTTTTCTCTTTCCACTTTTGTGTGATGGCTTGTGTTGTAATAAGGTAACTTATTAGTTCACGCCTTTCATTTTTTAGGTAATATAGAGGGAGTTAGTGATCAAGTAGCTTCAGTTGAAGGAACTGTATCAGATGATGAAGACTTGATGAGGATGATTACTTTTTACTAACTGCATGGTTGTGCCTTTGTGAGTTACATAGGTCCATGAGCACGAGAGAACCTATTAGGACAACATTTTGTTAGGACCCGAATGGATTAGAGAGGTTTTTCATGAACATTCGGATAGGGTATATGAAGCTTTTAGAAAGAAGAAAACATGTATTTTTTAAACTGTGTGGTTTACTGAAGGTAAGAGATTGGTTGAAAGAGAGGCAACATGTTGGATTTTCTTATGTTTGATTGTCACAAGAACTCTAATAAAGATTTGTACGAGAGATTCCAACATTTGGTACAGACTATCAGTGAAAGCAGTTCAGAAAATGGCAAAGGAGGTTATTATATCACCTCCCTTTGATGTTGTCCCATAGAAGATTCTTTCAGATCCTAAGCATGAACCTTACTTAAAGATAAGATTTTCATACATTATTTGCACCATTGGCTTAATTTTGTTGGTAATCTTCTATGACGCTAGTCTTTCATAATTGTAACAAGGGTGCGCAGGCGCTATGATGGCACCCATATTCATGCTGTACATGTTGTGCAATAGATCCGATTTAGAGGTAGAAAAGGGAATTACTACTCAGAATGTGCTGCATTTGTGTTCATTTGATATGCGATTTACATTGTGTACGTTGGTTGGGAAGGATCTGCTAATGATTCTTGGGGTGCTATCGGCAGCACTGAGACTTATGAACTACAATTTCCTCAATCACCCCTGGGTATTTGTTTGTTCTAAAATGAGAAATTGTCTTTATGATTTTGCTACGGTTGTATATCATGATAAATCTATGAACACTTTGTTATAGGCAAATATTACATGGTAGATTGTTGGTATACATCATCTTCTGTATTTTAGCACACTTTTAAAGTGAACGGTATCATATAAATAATTTTAGAAAAAGCAATGTGAGACCAACAATAGCAAGAGAGCTGTTCAACTATAGACATTTTTCACTAAGGAACGTCATTGAGAGATCCTTTTCGGCTTTGGAGAATCGCTTCTTCGTTTTGAAACACATGCCTCCATTTTCAATTAGAAAACATGTACATATTATAGTAGCATATTGTGCTATTCATAATTACATCCGTGATCAAGATAGGAGGGATAGGAATTTTTCGAATGTGGGAATCTAGAGTTTGTGTGTGACTTGTGCATGATGAGGTTACAAATGATATATCGATCGAGGAGGGAATCGAGATGAACAGTCTTAGGAAACATATTGCCAATAAAATGGCAAGAGATAATCATATGGAGGAGATTCCATGATATTAAGTTTTTTGTGTTTTTGATAGTTAATTGCATGAATTTTGAGATAAAGCTGTGGTTGCAAATATTCTAGTGATGTCCAAGATGTTGCTGATTCCTGTAGAATAGTGCTGTGAACAATGTTATTTTTGGCCTTTCGTTGGGATATAAATCTATCACTATCCCAATTTTTGCCATTGCCATTTGCATTTTTGTGAGTTTCAATTTGGCTGCCATATATAGAATTGCTATGGCTGCCCTTGATATGCTTAGTACCATCGCCACTGGATTGGCCATAGATGCTTATGGTCCCATCAGCGACAATGCTAGAGGTATTGCTGAGATGGCTGGCAAGAGTCACAAAATTCGTGAGAGAACTGATTCCCTTGAGGCTGCTGGCAATACAACTGCTGCCATTGGAAAGGTAGAGCCAATCCTCACATATGAATATAGTAACAGACACTGTCCTGTTGTCCTTTTAGTAGCTTGTCCTGATAAAATCCGTAACCTAGCAGAGGAAAGGTCGTCTCTGTGTAGAAATATTTTTGTGAGACCATGTTCATATCATCTAGAATGTGTGCGCATTGCCCAATAATTTTTTTTATCACCATTCATGACTAAATATATAGGTGAATTATGCTAGTCTTTTTGGATTCTTGCTGGTGTGGCATGACGTTTGGCTAAAATCACATCTTTTTTCCTATATGCGCTGCCTTTAATATATCATTATTAATATTAGCCCTATTGTCATATTCTACTTTCCTGTCATTTTAATCTTATATTTAATCAACTTTCACTTTCTCCTCGTATGTAGGGATTTGCCATTGGATCAGCTGCCCTAGTGTCTCTAGCTTTGTTTGGTGCATTTGTGAGTCGTGCAGCAATTTCTATTGTTTATGTCCTGACACCAAAGGTATTCATCGGTTTGCTCGTGGGTGCCATGCTTCCTTACTGGTTCTCTTCTATGACATGAAAAGTGTGGGAAGTGTAGCATTGACGATGGTTGGGAGGTCCACAGGCAGTTTAATGCATTCCATGGCTCATGGAGGGTCATGCAAAGCCTAACTATGCTAAATGCATCAAAATTTCAACTGATGCATCTCTCAAGGAGATGATTCACCTGGTGCTCTTGTCATGCTTACACCACTTATTGTCGGGACCTTCTTTGGTGTGGAGATAATGTCGGTGTGTTTGGCTGGTTTCTGGTGTTCAGGTAATTCTTATGGAAATAAGATGTCTAGCTATTTTGATAGTTTACGTTGCTCGAGGTATAGCTCTTGATAGACTGCTTTTTAGAAGATTTTGTAGTTTCTTCGTTGTTGGAACAAAATTTGCAGGTAAACTAGGTTCGCTAATTAATGCTCTTATCATCACCACTATGAAAATTTTGGAGCTTCATATTAGTTTGTCTCATTTGATTGTGGTTTTTTCCTTGATGAAAATTATACGTTTGCCTTGGTTATAAACAGATTGCAATTTCGACATCCAATACTGGGGGAGCATGGAACAATGCGAAGAAGTACATTGAGGTATGAAATTGCTCCAACTGTCTGAAAGCTACCATATACTTGTTCGTGGTTATTCAGTGACTTGCTAAGTAAAGTTGTGTGACTTTGATAAATCTTTTTCCTTAAATCTCGAAATTCACTTTCAGGCTGGTGCTTCGGAGCATGCGAGGGCCCTTGGCCTCAGAGCCTCGCAAGGCTGCTGTTATTGGAGATAACATTGGCGATCTTCTGAAGGACACTTCAGGCCCAGTGCTCAACATCGTCATCGAGCTGATGGCAGTGGAGTCGCTCGTGTTCACTCCCTTCTTTGCTAATCATGGTGGTCTGCTCTTCAACATTTTCTGAGGGAGGGAAATGGATGACTTCCCTTTGTACCAGGGGCATTGTCATCAACTCAATTTGGCCTTGGCATCTATTTCCTTGTTGGTTCTCTATAGCTTTAGCGATTCTGATTCCTAAGGATGATGATGACGACTATTATGAAGGTTAGAAGTTATGTTATCATGGGATGTCTACTTGAGTTTTAAGGCTGAACCTGGCAATTTTTGAATTATGGATTGGCGGATTCTTCACTTTTAGTGTACTTATCATGTTTCCCCATAGGAAAGAACAATTATCGACCATGAAATGTGGAGTTTCATTTTCAGCTGATGATCTTTGTTGGTATTCTTTAAATCTTGCAATTGATATTCTTGAATGTTTGAGTCATGTTCATACCTCCTCCTATCCTGAGATCACCTCACACCAGAGGAAGATTAAGTGGAAATCTCTGTCCAAATTCTTTACTGAGGTACACTCTTCCCTTGAGTGCTTCATGAGCATGCAAAATCCTTATTTTTCCGGACGTTACTAAAAACTTACACCGTCAAAAGAGGGGAACCACAACCACCCTTTGTCTTTTTCTCTCAGAAACACAAAACTGATCCTCAGACAAGATGAATGTCGATGCTACCGCTTTGATGGAGCTTCTGCATCTTTCCTCTACTACGGCTAAAAATATAAGTGATTTTCTGTTGAAAGCACTACAAGGATAGCAATGCACTTTAAACTCAAAAAGAGATGAGTTATTCATGTATAAATTTACCTCAGTTTTTCACATGCATTGGTTAGTTGGGTAGCAACTGTATTTGTTGCTATTCCCCTGATCCATAATTTGGTCCACATTTACATAAATAATTAAATGACGAATTATACTTAAATCTATTGGTATTTGCATTTAACTTTTTTTTTAATAACATGCATTTTAGGTTAGAATCAATAATTTTTTGTAAAATATTTTGCTTTAATAATGTTCTAGAAGTAAAAATGTTCAACCATTACCAAAACAAATTTTTGTTCGAAATGCAGAAATTTTGTCTTGTTATCAAACATCTTTCTCTGATCAGAAATCAACTTCTGTTTCAGAAATGATTTTTGAAGTAGAAGTGTTACCATGCGTGCCCTAAATGACAATTATATTTCTATGAACCAAAGATAATAAGTCCAAGGACATGGTTACGCTGTCTTTATTTCTAACGCCTTTTGGTATCTTTTATTCTAATGAAAAAAATTTAAGCAGTTAACTTGGATTAATTTTATCTAAAGTACCAATATGTGAGATGATCATGCGGGTACGTAACCATTATTGAAACACCCAATAATCAAAGAATTGAATAAATTGGAAGATAGGGAAAGAGAAAGCGTATATGGATGTTGTAGCCTATCTCCCAAGCGTAAGACATAGACTAATGCAATATTTTACACTTATTTAATGAGGAATGCAAATGAAATGCGATGCGTATGCAGTTACTCTAAGAGGACATGGCATGTGGGAGATTATTAAATGATCTAACCCTAAATGACATGCAAGAATTAATTTAACTAGAATGACATGCAATTTGACTAAATTATCCTAGCCTAAATGGAATGCAACGATTATTTTAATTTGACCTAAGTGACATGAGACACCAGACTAATAATCTAAACACGCAAACTAGGTTAATTAACCTAGACATGCAAACTATATGAATGAACCTAGACATGATTCTAGATGACATGCAAATATGACGTGGCGTTAATGACAAGGAAATTGTGCATTCTAAACTATAGGATATGCCCATGAAATAACACCTAATCTATATGCATGGATGACATGGAATATTATATGAAATGCATTGCATGAGATATTTTTGGTATTTTAAGATGAATTTCGAAATTGGTAATTAATGAATTAACATCTATCCTTAATGGAGATTATCCTAAATATCTAGGAAGTAATTTGAATTAAATCCTAAAATTAACTAAGAAATCTTTGATCCTACTTCTAAATATTTTAAGACGTGATTAACTATCTAAATGAAGATGCACTCCTAGTCTATATGAGGATATTTAAAATGCACCTAATCTATTAAGATAAGATTTATCCTAAGATAAGAAAAATCTTATCTAACTAAGACAACTAAAATCTTTCAGAACTTCCCCAAATAAGGAAACTATCCAATAGATATGCAATTAAAGATATGTATGATTTTGAAAATCATATCTACTCGGTTATATATTAGCTTTTTCGAGTCCTGTGTAATCGAGACATATCTCATACTCGAGATTAGTCCGATTATACGTATTATCGGTAGGGAAACAGTCCCTAATTTAAGCCGGTTCCTAATTCTAAAGGATATATGTAATGCCCATTTTAAATAATTCTAAATTAATGAGAAATGGACAAATGGATTAGAAAGTTGACTCATGACGGTGAAGATCGGAATTCGATTCTAGATAGTCTATTAATCAAATCGAATTCAGCGCACATATAAACGGGCCTGATTCAAAGTTTGGGATTGGCCCAAGCACCGTGGTGTAGATTCGAGGCCTATCTGGCATCCTCAAATGACTCGTCATAGTGGGGTATCAGATGGGAAGGAGGCCTAATAAACACATGAGAACTGAACGGAGATTGAATTCTAGTTCGAAACTTAGCAAAGTGGGCTTAAGACTTTTTTTTTTAATCCTAAAGACCAACCCTTTACACCTTCGACTTTTTATCCGTACGCCATAAGACTCGACTAGCCCATTCACCAGCAGAGAAAAGCGTGGGCCCATGTGTTACCTTCTTGCTGTGATCAAGTGATAAATACACGTCAAAAGACCCATCTCCCGTTGCATTCTCCTCGGGGTATTGTTGAGTAAACAAAACGCAGTCTCTTCCTCTCTGTTCCGACTACCTCCTCCTGATCGGACGTCCGGTTGTCCCCCGTCAACTCAACTGAGCTAGTTCAACAAGCTTAAGAGCAGAAACGCTGCGAGAACTAAGGCAAGTTCCTTCCTTCTAAACCGTTTACTAATTTTTGCAATGCGAGTCGACGACGGTGAATTGGGTGGCGGTAGATTCTAAGTAGTCTCAGCCTGGGGAAACGAGTGAGTACCCTACTTGTTGTCGAAATCGTTTACTTGCACATTGAGTTGATGCGGCGATGTGGATTCCCTTGATTATGCCGGAGCTGCAATGGGTTTGCATGGATAGGGAGAGAAGTTAGTTGGGTGCATCTGCTAGCCGAATGTGCTTGGTAGCTTAGAATAGGACTGGAATTTCGGTGATTAGCACCCTTCCACTGCAGCAGTTTAGGAGCTCTTCAAGCCTATCCATTTTCAAGAGTGGGAGTGAAATTAGAAGGTCAAATGATGATTCGGGGTTGTGTAGTGAAATACTAGTGACCGAGATGCCTAAGGTGGATAGAACCTAAATCGGATAGGTTGTAAATAAGTCGGAAGTAACGCCTATGATGAAGCAAGTTATTTTTCTAAATCTCTTACTAGTTTAAACAATGTGTGGTTGGCGTCGATGAGCCGAAGGAGTGGAAACGAAAAGAATGAAGGAAAAAAAAGGGAAATTGGAGCCAAATGGTATCGTGTTAGAGAAGGGAGGAATAAGTAATTGAGGTAGCTCGTGCGCCGTGTTTAGTCGAAACAGTGGACAAACGAGTCAGAGGTTGAATTACTGCTTAGATAATGCGATGCGAATTACACGCAGAGGAGCCGAGAGGACATAGGGCAATTTTAGCTTGAATTGGATGTATGTTATCCTTGAGTGGCACGATTGGCACCTTCGTGTCTCGAGTCGGCTAACTTTGAGTCTAATGTTGAAACGATCGACGGGTTGTAGTGGGTTGCATGTGAAGTTCAGCAGAAAGGGCGAAGGGAATGTGCGGTTGTTCTAGTTTTAGTTAGCATGTTATAATTTGTGATTGTTTAATCACATGTCAGAACGGGCAAGTTGAATTTTACTGGAGAGTAAAATATCATATAGCATAACAGGTTTGGATCGTCGAAAAGGCATGAAATATGAGTTATGAATGAACGGTGGTTTTGTAGTCGAAATAAAAAATAACATCGAGACCGCGAGAGTACTCAGTTAGATTAGCTAAATGAACAGATAGGGGACGCACCTTGAGATGCATAGATTCACAAAAACACATGGGAGCAATATGTGAGATCACTTCAAATGAGTAAGGGTTAAGAATGTAAGTGATGTGGTAGATATGAATGAAGTGCCGAGGCGTATCATTAGAGGATGAGTAATGAAATGCTGGATTGTAATTGAGTTGTATTAGAAGCAAGGCTAGTAGATTAGATTAGATGGACTATAGACCCTATAACTGTATACATAGGTGGAATTGCTTGTGGAATGATGAGGAGATTGTGCCTCTAAGGCATGACACTGCACTTCTCGAGAATGCATTGATGCAACATGTGCGTATGGCTTTGCTTGGCATGTCGTTAGTTGAGTAAGGACTTGAAAATGGGCCATGTGCTTGAATTAATGTGCCTCCATGGAGTTTATGAAAAGATCCTGCTGTGTGACTGGATAGCCTTGCTATGTGACTAGACTGGTCTCGGAGACGGTACGAGACAATCTTGAAATTATATAACCGTATGATCAAGTTTCGTTGGAGTTAATTAATGTGCCTCATATGCATGAAGTTACGGTCATATGCTATGGTATGCTTTTATGTTGCGGCTTACATTGACTTCCAAATGAGCACTATGTTTGATTGCTTGCAATTTAGAAGTTCATATGTTTATCGTTGCTCGTTCTTCATAGGAAAGATTAGTCAGCGTTTTAGAAGTGGAACTTGTTGAGATTATTTCTCATCCCTTTATCGTTGAATTTTTTAGGTAAGTGATTATGGCGTAATGTTGACCAATATGTGGAACCATAGATCAACTGACCCGGATAACCTGAGAGTTTTGGATTTGTTTTCTTTTGGACAATGGTGTACACATGTATATATGCATGCATAGACGAGCATGCGGGGTAGAAGCCATTGGCGACTTTTTGTTGCCACCCGATTTATCTCTCAAATGTAAGTAAATGAAGTCGACATTTATTGGCCATAAATAAATAAAGGGCGGTGCTTTGTATTTGTTTGCATGTTATTCGATTAAAAAAAAATTTAATGTCAAGCCGATAGTATACTTAGTGAGTCTAGGACGCCACGGCTCTGACGACGATGCGTGATGCGACAATATACGTGATTTTAAATATCTTAAAATAGGAAACAAAATATCCACAATTGCAAGAGATAATGATTTTTACCTTGTTTGAATATTGCGCGGGATAATATTTACCGGTTTAAACCGGCGAATGGATTGAACAGTGACAGCTCGCGGATTGGGGAGCAGCGACATTGGACTCAGGCGGCTGCTTACCGGGGCGGGGGCGTTCACGGCTTGCGGTGACTCGACGACCGGCTTGCGTTAGTGGGGGGCTCGCTTGGTTAGAGTGACCGAGAAATCCTGCAAGGAGTAAACAAAATAATGGACTTCCTGGGAATCCTGGAATTGTTGCTAATTGGTGTCCAGTCAACAGGAGACACGGTGGTGCAAGCTGTCCTCCGAAGATTGAAGTGTTGCAAACGAACTAATGGACCATCGAGATCGAATGATATTGAGCTATCTGGTCGTTGCTCGTCGATAACCTGCAAAAACAGCGAAACTCTGAGGACGAGCTGGCGCCATGGTGTACTAGGTCACGGATCGAGAACGTGATGGCGTCGTCTGGTCGTGTCGCGGGTCACGGGTGCAACATGTCTGGATGGACAGAAGGGTACGGTAGGTCACTGGTCGGCCTCACTGGAACGCTAGCCGAGGGAACCAAAGCTGCGGCGGTTGGTTTCTGTGGTGCGATGGCTGGTTCACGGGACAGCTCAATAGGCTATTCGGTCGAGCAACGATGCAGATTGCTGGTGGGAATGAAGTGGGGCTTCGTCGACTCATGGCAAGAATCGTCGCCGCAACCCAGGTGATGCAGGAGAGACTGGAACTTGCTGAGACCGGCTGGCGCTCGCTGAGAGGACCTGAATCCAGGCAAAAAAGTGAACGAAAAAGAACCGTCCAAAATTGGCCGGGAGCCCAGCAACACGATCAACTCCTCTCTCTCTCTCTCTCGCCTTGTTCGCTCTTTTTTTGGGCTTAATCTGAAGGTTTAAAATCGATAGAATTTGAGCTTGGTTCCGGCTAGCCAAAGCTTGTTCACAATGCAGCCGAAATTTGCCTCCCTACAGGCTTAACTATTAACAGCTTTTGGTCTCCTAAGGAGCTTATTCTAATCGACTTCTAAGTTTTTTTTTTTTTTTAAACTATGTGGACTAAATTAAACTAAAAATAGGCCAATTAAGGCCCATTTGTCTTGGAATTTTGGGCACAAGCTTCCCTTAGGCTAGCCGACTTTCTCATGCGACTCCGGTCCAATCCATGTGTCTATTTCAGTTGTTTCCTTTGCCGGTCGAAATGAGTGCATATGAATGAATGCAGAAATTATTTTATAAGCAAAATATATGAGAAATGATTCAAATATTTTGGTAGGGGCTAAAGTTAGTCCCTTATTTTTTTATGCAATTAATCCTAAATGATTTAGCCAAAATTTAGGTGTCAACAGTATACTTATGACAAATTTATCCCAACCACGAAAATCCAAAATTAGTATAACCGTGACAAATTTATCATCCATTAGATTCATTAAATTGGATTAATATCAAAAAAAAATTCAAATCGATACACATGTAACAAATAGAGAGTAAAAATCTCAAAACTGATACACCCGTCAATTATCATGTGTCATCTAACTTATCAATTTGACCATAGAATTTAACGGCAATTAACGAATGGCAAATTTATCATAAATGTACCAATTTGAGATTTTTTGTAGTCAAAAATATAATTTGGGGTAAATTTGTCACAAGTGTACTAGTTTAAAGTTTTTTACAGTCAAAAAATAATTTGGAGTAAATTTGTCACAAGTGTACTAGTTTGGAATTTTATAGTAAAAAAATAGTTTGGGGTAAATTTTCATAGGTTTATCAATTTAAGATTTTTTTTGTGGTCAAAAAAATAATTTGAGGTAAATTTATCACAAGTGTACCTATTTAAAATTTTTCGTGGTATTAACCAAAAACATTATCTATAGATCGATTAGTTTTCATCAAGCTTATTGTTTTCAATTCATGGAAAATTATCTAGAGATCGATTAGTTTCCTGTCATCCCAACACCCAAAAGTCGAAAAACAATTTTCCAAAAACAGATTTCGTTCAAATAAAAGACCCTTAATAAACTGTTTCAAGATAGCAAACTTAAAATAAATTATGGTTGCTATGTTTGACATGAAATTCCCGAAATTACGAGTTTCAATTGGTGAGCTATCCAGGGTCAATGAATTTATAATCAGTTTGCTGCAATCTTGGCCCCCCAAAGCCTCATTTCTAGATCCATCTGACTGATAAGAACGAAGGAAGAATGATGTTGGGTCCGGACTTAGCCACGAGTTTCTGTTTACCATGTAAGCCGCAAGCTAGGACAAGAAAAAGGAAATTATGCGCAAGAAAGGACCAGGAGCACACAAGCCCACCACTTTGTAATTATTGGGGGAATGGGGGGTAGTATATTAGCGCACAGACACTTAAAAATTCAAAATAGAATGACATGAATTTTTAAGTCTCCCGATACGTTTCACCACGAAGTGAATATCCTTTAAATTTGATGATTGAGTGGATCAACCAAGGTTAGATAGTGTTGGATTTATGAGACTACCAGATCTGCCGATGTAGGCTATCACAGACCTTACCCACAAGGGATAACTGCTTTTGGCGGTTACCTGTTGAGAGCATAATAAAAGAACCATTCTCAACCTATCAGTTGTTGTTACTCTTACATTATAAACACATTAAAATGAGAAGCACAGTGAAAGGAGAAAAACGACGATGAGATTCTGGATCCTTAGCGAACAGAAATTGGTAGAAGCTGGAATTTCACTACAACTGTACATTTAATATGTAGAAAAGAAGTATGTACCATTCCATGAGTACATTAATACATCTACGATCAAGTATTCAATATGTTTGGGCACTTTTTTTCAGGAATCCACTGCAAAATAATGGAAAATGCGTCATCAAGTAAATGGCAAAGAAGATATATAAATGTACGAATCCG
>JAGVVM010000749.1:0-19384 GCA_019149425.1 Psidium friedrichsthalianum | reverse complement strand
AACCTTGGTGGAGAAAGCACTCCGCATATGTGCAGGCTTGCCTTTCCTAATTCTCCAAATAGCCAAAGTTTTATACGCACCAGTTACTCTGATTGTGAGGATGCTTTGAAACACATATGGAACGAAGAAACCGGTAAGGTGATAACTAACACGCTGCAACTCAGTTATGATCGTATAAGCGACGAGGCGAAGTCATTATTACGACTTTGCGTTGCTTATGGCGTCTCTGAGCCATCTCTCGAATACTTGGCGAGGTACGGCTTCGGTTTGGGGATATTTCGAGGAGTTAGCAGCATCCAAGAAGCTAGAACTAGGTTGCGCCGACTAATCCATACTCTGCAAGCCTCCTCCCTTTTGTTAGACGGTGAAAAAGACGCTGATGGTTTCAAGATCCATGACTTGGTTCGTGAGTTTGTTGCCTCGTTTGCCTCAACAGATCGCCCTATTCTCGTTTTGAAAGATAAAGATAAGTCGATAACAGAGGTGTCGGAGGACAAGCTCAAAAGTTGTGAGGCAATATGCTTTCGCTACGTCGACTTGGAGGAGCTTCCCGAAGAATTAGTTTGTCCGGAACTACGCGTCTTTCTGCTGTTCCGATACACTAAATCTCTTGAGATCTCGGATTCATATTTCAACTCTATGAAGAATCTCATGGCCTTACATCTTACCTCGATACGTCTCACTCGTTCGCCTTCGCTTTCGCCGTCTCAGTTCTTGGAGAAGTTACACTTTCTATGTCTTGATTATTGTTCGGTAGAGGATGTGGCCATTCTTGGCAAGCTAAAAGCCCTCCAAATTCTCAGCCTAAAGAACTCTGACATTCAGCGATTGCCGAAAGAAATTGGGCAACTGATAGAGCTCAGATTGTTAGACTTGAGCGGCTGTTCACGACTTAAGATAATTGAACCGGGTGTACTTGGAAGCTTGACCAAATTGGAGGAGCTGGACATGGAGGGTAGCTTTCATCAATGGAGTTCTATGGAGCAAACTCCACCAACTAAAGCTAGTCTTATTGAGTTGAATAACATGCAGAAACTGCGCACTTTGTATGTATTCATTCCTCAGCCGAGTGTGCTCCCAAAGGACCTAGATTTTGAGAAATTAACCAAGTATGGAATCCAAATAGGTTATACATGGCACCAGAGCCAGCACCAAGGATCAAGGACATTGGAGCTCAATTCGGGTTCAACGAGTGATAGTAATGTTCTTCGAAAAGAATGCATACGAAATATCTTTGACAAGATTGACGTTCTGCTTTTGCACAGGTTGAACGAAACTGAGCAAAGTTTTTGCGCGTTTTCCCAGAAAGGTTTTCCACAATTAAAGCATCTACAGGTCGTGAGTATTCCCTCCATCCGTTACATCCTCCAACGGCCTTCCTCTCCTGCTTTTAAGGTGTTGGAGGCGTTAATTCTCGAGGATATGATCAACTTGGAGAAGATAACCAACAACAACATCTCCATCGAGTCATTCGAGTCATTCAGTTCATTGAGAGTAGTGCGAGTCAAAAGGTGCGACAAGATGCAAGTATTGTTTCCTCGTTCAGTGGTGAGAGAACTTCGACAGCTAGAAGAGATCCAAGTTGAAAGCTGCAAGTTAATGCGGGGGATCGTGGAAGCTGATGATGATGATCGTGGCAAATTTGAGTTGCCCAAGTTGCGTGTATTGGAATTGCTTTACTTGCCAAATATCGAGAATTTTTTCACCGCCGAGTCGTCTCCTTCTAGTAGTGCATCAGACGGCCAAGCTGGCGCACAAATTGCATTCTTCAACGGACAACAGGTAAATTTCTATTGAAGAGAGCATTAATTATTAGTTAAGTTGTCCTCCCTTTGCTAATTAGATCTGCCGCATATGATGATGCTTCATTCAATTTGTTATTTTCAGTTTACTTTTCTTCATAATTGCCATATCTATTCATGACTTTCCTATGATTAGATAAATCAAAATCTTCCATCTCTTCTAATTGAGTAGAAATCCAACTAATCGAATGAAATCGATGTAAATTTAGTTTGTGATAGGTTCGGAGTTATTTTAAATTTGCGTTCGGCAAGTATATTTATACTAATAGGGTTTCATAAAGAAAAACTGAAGGAATGTTTTTGGCGTTAAAAGTTATTTCACAAGTGAAGTTAGTTGCACTGTTCCAAAATGGATTCTCTTGAGTTTAGTTACTAAACTTTGTTATTATCCCCAAAAGCAACTACTGGTCATTGCATTTTCTTGCGCGCGTACGATATATGGATAGATTGTGTATGTATGGACTATTGGCATTTGATATCCTGTTTAAATCGGTGGGGCCCAAGAGACACCTGCAACCAATGATAGTTTCCTTTCCTCGTCGGTAAAGAAAGAGCCATGGAAATACAATTTGTGGGCCCCACACGCTAATTATGTATTGTGTGAGTACTATTAAGTTCTCATTAGACACTGGATTGCGTATTTTTTGTCCATTTTCCACCACTGGCTCATCAATCAAATTAAAACTCTGCATTGCGAGTTCTTTATCATAGGAATAGGAAAGACTGGAAATTAGAAACGATATTAGTATGGTCATTTTCTTACTCCCTTTTTTTTTGTTTCATTCTTTTTTTCCCTTTTGTGCAACTTAATAATATCCCTCCCCCCTGACACTCGTCTAAATTTTCGTCTTTGAAGTTCGTGAATTTGAGATTTAACTGAATCACCAATTTCGTGAGCGAATTCTGCAGGTTGCCTTTCCGAAATTGGAGTCATTGAAAATCTTTGGTTGTAATAATGTTGGGTTTATGTTTTCCCAATCCACGGTTAAATCTCTTACACAACTGAGAAAGTTAAGTGTAAGATATTGCAAGACGATGGAGGCGATCATCATGGAGGAAGAAGGGTCGCGAATGGAAATATTAGAAACTCTGGCATTCCGATGTTAACCGATTTATATTTAGAAGAGTTGGAAAGTCTAACTTGCTTCTCTCATGGTAAGTGGAAGATTTATCCTTTTTTTTTTTTGTCATCATTGAAGATCTTCGCGTAGATGGATTCATCCTCGGAATACATATGCTGACATTCTTTTCATCCAATGAAAAATCAATGACAGGTTCACGAGGAGGTCGAAGTCAAGACCGTGTCCAATTACACCCCAGTGCGCTCTTCAATCGAGAGGTACGCGATTAACGTTACATCTATTAGATATACCAAGCCAAAGCATAGAAAAAATTAAAACTAAGCATATAGAAGCCTAATTAGATTTAAAAAAAGGCAAATAAAGGCATTTCCTAATTATTTTCTTCTTTTTTAGAATTTTCTGGAATTTATCTGATTTTTTGAGATTTTTTTATTAATTTAATAATAAAAAGGTTCCGGGTCGGGCCTAGAAACTCCCTCTCCCTCTTTCTTGAATCGAGCTCCTTCCTTGTTCTTTTGTTCTGAACCGAGCCCCATGAAGAGAGCAGCCCTACTGCTCTCTCTTTTATCTTCTCTCTCAGTTCCTCTATGGAGACGAGTTCTCGCCCCCCAAAAAAAAAAAAAAATCAGACCCCTCCTTGAGCGGACTATCTTCTACCCTTTTATTGCACGTGACTGTGTGGAGGAATGGTGTCGTCCATGGGAGTGATGAGAGGCCATGGAAGAAAGTGATGAGAGTGATGGTGAATTGTGTGGGCGTGAAGTGGAGAGAGAGACGTGGGGAAAGGGTGGCCAAGGGAAGGATTGGGCCGGCCTTGAGGAGGAAAGAACAGGGAAATGGGCCAACTGGGTATAAGTGGGCCTATGTGAAGAAAGGAAAAGGAAGGGGTTGAGAGTGGGCCAATGAAATAAAAGGCACAATTGGGCTTGAAAAGAAAAGAAGTGGCAGGCGAGCTTATGGGACAAAAGGCCCAACTGGGCACGTGGGTGGGTTGGTCCTACGGACTGAAATTGCAGGTGGATTCGGCCAGATCGAATTCTTTTTGTTTTATTTTATTTTTTACTTTTACTTTTCCGGTAATCAGACAAGAAAAAATGCATATTTAACATATTTGACATATTCTATTTTATGAAGAAAATAAAATACGGGACCATCAAAATTAGGTGTCAACAATGAGTTTTGAGATCGCACAAATAGAACGATCCCTTGAGAATATACGGAAGCCAAAAAGCGAACTCAGTCAGGTAGGCGCAAAATTGTTCGATCAAAAATTCATCTCGTGTCAAATGATTAAAAAAAAATTGCTCGATTAATTAAAGTAGGATTACATATATTATGTATGTACTCATAGATGTATTTGGATGTACTTTTGAGACGACAAACAAAATGTGAGTTTAATGTACTGTTAAATTGGTTATTGATAGTGATTTACTAACATTAAAGAGAAGTTATTATTGGACAATTAAGGAAAGCAAATAGCTATTTCGTTGACTAGATAAGGTAACCCTTCTATAATGGCGCGATTGAGATACAATAGATCTTAACATTCACAATATGAATAATCAATCATTTTGTATAATAAACCTTTGTCATCTTGAAATCCGACTTAGAAAAGAATCTCAAGCACTATGTAATTAAAAACTTTGAATACAAAATTGATAATTTAGATGCAACACCAATTAATGGCAGAAATTGAAATTGATGGCGATTATTATAATATATTAGATTCTAGACCAGCAGATGGGAACATATGATAACATTTAATAGGACATCCTTTGGCATACTTTATTATTATTTTTTAACAATGCAAATGATGCTACGTGGTTGTCGATAAATCTGATGGCCCATCTGCTCTTTAACGGGACCAGTCCCATATCCAAAATCGGCCATTAGATTTAATAAAAAAATTCCACTTGTTAAATTGATCATTGACAGTAATTTACTAATGTTAAACAGAATTAGTAAACTAAGGATAAACGATTGCCCAATTAAGAAAGCTTACGCCTATATTTTATATGGGAAAAAATTGCAGCCAGGTAGATTGTTTTAGTTGAGTAGACAAGATTGCCTTTTATAATTGCATCATTATCACTGAATCAGTAAAGAGTCGTGGGATTTAAGTTGTGGGTTCCACAAGGTACTGTGTGCGAGTACGATTTATTTTCTTCCCATGCTTTGAGCTTCCATGGAGAGAGCTCGCTTTCAAAGATAATGGAGCTAGATCATGAAAATTTTGCGGCTTTGCTTCTTCTTTTTTCCCCCTTCGTAATCTTGTTGTTTGGATGGGATCAATAGGTGATCGCGAGGTAGATGGGAGGTTGTGAACAACTTTGTAGATGAAGGATCTTCTTAGGGTTATAGCAATGAAGTTTTGGAAAAGACTAGTTACTCTTGTCCACAAAAAAAAAAAATGAAAACAGAAAATAAAGTTTTCCATTGTAACCAGGGACAATCAGGTCTTTTCTCCTGAAATTTTGTGGTTTCAGATAGGTAGGGTGCGGATTTAGACTCACCCTTAAGGAAATTACGACAACAGGGGCGATTAATTTGGATAGATTATAAGAGCTTACCTTCTTGGAAGTAATCTAGATTGAAAGTAGTTCTTGCTTTATTGGTAACTAATTTTGGTTGTCAATAGTAAACTGAATGAGAGCTAATTCGTGATGAATATAATTGTCCGTATTGTTAGGAAACTGCAAACAAAATCTAATCGCTACATCCCCTGTTGTAATATAATTAAACGATAAAGTTCATCAGTTGTTATTTTGGGATCGTATAATTACTTTTCATATCGTAAATTAGCTTTTGTTTATCACCAATTTTGTGAACGCAAAAATTACCCTAAAGGTCGTAAAGTATCTTGCTTGTAAATTTTTTCGGTGATCATTTATAATAACCTGCTATAGCATATAAATTTCCTGCCCGTCCCTTGTAATTGTAAATTCCACTGTTGATGGTTCTGTTCGTCAGGTTTCATTTCCATCCTTGGAGTCCTTGACAATAGAAGGACTTCCCAATTTGAAAGAGATATGGAGCGATGAATCTCCATTGGAGCCGAGCAATCTCCGATCTCTGAAAGTGGTGGAAGTGGTGCGGTGTGAAACTCTCTCAAAGGTTATCAACTTCAGATCGTTGGTACAACTACACGAGTTGGAAAGTTTATGCATTCGTGATTGCAATTCGGTGCAAGAAATTTTTGACCTTGAAGGATCAAGCGCAAGTGGAGATGCTGGGACTCTGTCACGGTTAACCACCTTGGAATTAAATGAGTTGGGGAGCTTGAGGCGCATATGGAACAAGAATCCTAGTGGAATAGTGAGTTTGCAAAACTTACAGGAGTTTAAGGTGGATGACTGTTTCAACCTCGAGTTTATATTTTTTCCATCCATGGTGAAATCTCTCGCACAACTGAGAGATCTATCGGTATCAACTTGTGAGAAGATGGAGACGATCATCACAGAGGAAGAAGGGCTGGGAATGGAAATATCAGAAATTTTGGCATTCCCGATGTTGACCAACTTAAGATTAACTTATTTGGAAAGTTTGACGAGCTTGTCTCGTGGAAAGTGTAAGATTGATTTTTTCTTTTTATCACTGAAGATCTTCTTATAGATAGATTTATCCCCTGAAAACAGATGGTGACATTTTTTTTATCCAATGATAAACCAATGACAGGTTCACGAGAAGCTCGAAGTGAGGACCACGTCAACTCACACTCCGCTGCACTCTTCAGTCGGGAGGTAAATGATTAACTTTATGTCAAAAAATTATATATAACAGTGCAGTAGACAAAGAATAGCAAAATCTCAACCCATAGTTAGAAGCATCGTGCCAAGATGTTGTCGAGACTCGAGCGTATACAAGGGCAATTGAGATACAACATTATCTTAACATTCACAATATGAATAACTAATCATTTTATATAATAAGCCTTTGTCATGTGAAAATCCGACCTAGAGAAGAGTCTCAAGCACTTTGTAGGTGAAAAACTTTTGAAGACATAATTGATAAATAAGATCATGGCGACAACAATTAATGGTCGAAATTGAGGGCGATCATTAAGGTGGAATCGTAGTTAAACTGTTTAACTAGCTTAAGTGATAAAATTTAATAGGAGATCCTTTTGGTATAATCTCAACGCCAAGTTTGAAGAAGATGACAAATCATTCAAGATCAAGATGGGGAGCAATTACAGGAGAAAAAAAAATACTTTATTATTTGTTTTTATCGATGAAAATGATGTTACACGGCTGTTGATAAATTTTATGGCCTTATCTGCTCTTTTACGGGACCAGTCCCGTATCCAACATCGGCCACTGGGTTTAAAACAAAAAAATTTCCATTTGTTAAATTGGTAATGGATAGTAATTTACTAACATTAACCAGAATTAGTAAACTAAGGATAAACTTACCCAATTAAGGAAAGCTCACTGCCATATTTCAAACGGGGAAAAAATTGCAGTGGAGTAGAGATTTTCGGTTGATAGACAAGATTGCCCTTCTATAATTGCATGATTATTACCGTAGTTGATGGTGGGGACCAAGTTGCATGCAATATGTTAGTTTCCCCCTCAGTAAAGAGTCGTGGAATTTAAGTTGCGAGTCCCAAGAGGTAGTGCGCGTGAGTACGATTTAGCTTGTTCCCTTGATTTGAGCTTTCCATAGAGAGAGCACGCTCTCAAAGATAATGGAAGTGGATCGGGGAAATTTTGCGCCATTGCTTTTTTGTTTTCTCATTTATTTATTTATTTTGTTCTTCATAATCTTATCCTATGGATGGGAGCGATGGGTGATCGAGTGGTACACGGGAGATTTTTTTACTCCTTTCTTTTTCTTAGTAATTTTGCCCTCCTATAATTATAAGATTTTGAAATTTTTGCACGAATATAGTGTGGATAGATATATTTGTACGTGCTTTCGGCATCACACTTGTGTTTGATGTCCTGTTAAATTGGTTGTTGATAGTGACTTGCTAACATTAAACAGATGTTAATAAACCAAGGAAAAACAATTGCACAGGAAAGGGAAGCACACAACTATTTTGTCCAACAAAAATTATTAAACAAGATCGCCCTTTTTAATGGCTCGTTTATCATTGAAGTTGACAAGAGACTCTTGCTTGAGGGTCCCACAAGGTAGCGTGTCTAAGTAGGATTGTTCTCCTTCCTAGTCGTTGCTCGCTTTCAAAATAACTTTGAAAAACTTATTGTTGTTCTATGAAATACTCCGGTGAATTAGAAACGGCATTGGTATCCATATTATTTTTCTCCTTTTTTTTTTGTGCAACTTAACAATTCCCCCCTCCCATGGCACTTAATAAGTTCGTGAATTGGAGATTTCACTAAATCATTAATTCCATCGAGAGGTACATGATTAACGTTACATTACGTCTGTTAGATATATCAAAAGCCAAAGCATAGCCAAAATTAAAAACTAAGCATATAAAAAGCCTAATTACATAAACTAGACGAACAAAGGCATTTGATAATTGTTTTCTATTTTTTAAGAATTTTCTGGAAGTTGTATGATTTTTTGAGATTTTTTCAATTGATTTAATAATAAAAAGGTTCCGAGTCGGGTTTAAAAACCTGGCCTAGGTCCTCACTTGGATTGGGCGCAGCATATGAGCCCAGTCCGTGGGTTGCCCAAAGAGGCAAGGGCTGAGTTAGACCTAAGTCTTCTTTCCTAAAACCCAGGCCCACCCGCCTAAGAAAATAACCAAGCCCAGCTCCTATAATCTCCCTTGCACTATCTGTTTGCTCTCTCCTTGTTCCGAGTTTGCCGAGAAGCTCCTCAGTCCCCTCTCCCCCTTTCTTGAATCGAGCTTCCCCTCCATTTATAATAAACCTGCTACATAAGCATATAGATTTTCTGCCCATTCTTTGTAACTGTAAATTGTATTGTTGACTGCTCTGTTCGTCAGGTTTCATTTCCATTCTTTTTCTATTCTACGGTTGGAATACACCGGCTCACTAATCAAATTAAACTCTGCATTGCGAGTTCTTTATCGTAGGAATAGGATAGACTGGAAATTAGAAACGACATTTCTTACCCCCTTTATTTTATTTTATTTTCATTCTTTTTTCCCTTTTGTGCAACTTAATAATACCCCTCTCCCCTTGGGACTCATCTAACTTTTCATCTTTGAAGTTCATGAATTCAAGATTTAATTGAATCACCAATTTCATGATCGAATTCCTCAGGTTGCCTTTCCGAAATTGGAGTCATTGGAATTCTCTGACTGTCATAACGTCAGGTTTATGTTTTCCCAATCCACGGTTATATCTCTACTGAGAAAAACTAAGTGTAAGCTGGTGCGATAAGATGGAGGCGATCATCACGGAGGAAGAAGGGTCGCGAATGGAAACATCAAAAACTCTGACATTTCCGATGATAACCGATTTATCCTTAGGAAATTTGGAAAGTTTAAAGTGCTTCTCTCACGGTAAGTCTAAGATTGATTTGTTTCTTTTCATCACTGAAAATCTTCTTGTAGATTACATTCATCATTGTGATACAAATGGTGACATTTTTTATCCAATGATAAACTAATGATAGGTTCACAAGAAGCTCGAAGTCAAAACCACGTCAACTCACACTCCGCTGCACTATTCAGTCGAGAGGTAAATGGTTAACTTTATGTCAAACACGTAGGCTGCGGATTTAGACTCACCCTTAAAGAAATTACGGCAATGAGGATGATTAATTGAGATAGGTTATATGAGCTTATCTTATAGGAAGTAATTTACCTTGAAGGTTTTATTTTCCTTTTGCTTTATGGGTGGCTAATTATCGTTCACTTGAAAACCGATGGTCGAGTTCATTAGTCGTCTTTTGGGTCGTATAATTCCTTTTTGCATTGTATATTAGTTTTTATTTATCATATATTTTTGTGAATGCATAAATTATCATACATATTTTTTTTTGTCGTCGTAATCTTGTCGGGGCTGAGGATACTCTAATGAACGAAACCCAAAAAAAAAAGTAAAATGTGTTGTATGGATGGAAGTGGTGGGTGATGGCCTTGCATTTGAGAGATTGCGAGCAACTTTGCAGATGAAGGATAATGAGCTTTTTGAAATGACTAGTTACTCCTTACAAAGAGGAAAATAAAAAAACAGAAAAGTAGAAAATAAAGCTTTCCATTCTAATACGGGTCAATTAGGTCTTTTCCCCTAAAATGCAATGTATGCCATTCACCTAAAATACTGTTTGTGTTGCCAAATAGGCTGTGAAAATGGGGCCCTCCCACGGGATTAATGAGTTCACTTTGTTAGATAATTTTAATCTTTTATAATGAGATATTCAGTAATTTATATATTGACACTCATCTGTATTTACATCTTGGAAGTTCATGAATCCATAATTTAACGGAATCACCAATTTCGTGAGCGAATACGCGCAGGTTGTTTTCCCTATCTTGGAGACATTATCTATCCATCGCATGGATAACATCGACATAATATGGGACAATCAAGTTGCTGCGGATTCTTTCCCAAGCTAAAATCGCTTTGGGTGGGTGGATGCAATAAGCTTGTGACCGCTGTTCCTCCTTTCGTTCTAGGACGACTCAAGAGCCTGGAAAGTTTAAAGGCAGAAGCATGTGGTTCGCTGGAAGTTGTTTTCGGACCTCAGCCACTAATTCCTCTATATGGACATCCTGTTGCTCTTCCATTAAAAGAGCTGACGTTATCAGGATTACCAAGGCTAAAGTGTGTATGGGATAAGGAACTCCACCATCAAGTTAAATTCCAGCATCTACGTTCTGTTAGCGTTTCCAAATGCACTAGCCTCACCTCTCTATTTTCAGCCTCAGTAACCAGAGATCTAATCCAACTTGAGAAGTTGGTGATCCGCGAATGTGGCATTATCGAACTCATCGAGAAGGAAGGAGGACTACTAGTTCCCAGGTTTGTATTCCCAAAGTTAACCTCCCTCCAGCTTGAGCATCTGACAGAGTAAGTGCCTCTACACTTGTAGGTTATTGACAGAAGTCATTAATGATGAGGAATTTGAGGAGAAGCACACAGTGGCTTTCAATCAATTGAAGTACATGGTGCTTGAAGGGTTGATAGAGTTGAGATGCTTCAGCTCAAGTGGATACACTTTGGTGTTCCCTCTCTTGAAAGATGTTATTGTGAATAGATGTCCCAATATGGAGTTTTTCTCCGAGGGGGTAATAGAGGCCCCAAAGCTGGAGAGAATACATGTAGGTTTGAGGGAAGAATATGTTTTGAAGGGAAACCTCAACATCACCATCCAAAATATGTATGAAGAAATGGTATGCATCATCAGTTACTAAATTCTGTGCAATTGGATTTTTTTTTTAATCATCAACGAAGTAATTGCTTTTTTGCTAACTCGAATTTTACGTTTAATGATGAATTTTCCGACAGGCTTCGGTTGCTGGGGCTCAGTTTATGCGGCTGTTTGAGTTCCCCAAGCTGATTGAAAAATGGCACGGTGACCTCAATCCCCTCAAGTCATCTTGGCGATTAAAAGCACTAGTGGTGGATAAATGCCCATCATTTATTAACGCTATGCCATCCAAATTGATGCTTGTTTTAGAGAAAGTGGAAATGTTGCAAGTGTACGATTGCGAGTCTCTAGAAGAAATATTTGATCTTCACGGGCTTGAGGTTGTGGAAAGCACTCGGGTGCTACCTTGCTTATTGCGTTTGGACTTAATCAATCTTCCAAAGTTGAGGCAACTATGGAACAAAGATCTTCAAGGAACGATGTGCTTCAATTCTTTATCTTCTCTGACTCTTTCTAAATGCAGCAACTTGAGACATGCTTTCACTCCATCGATGACTCGGTGTCTTGCGAATCTAAGTCACATGAAAATAAGGGAGTGTGGTCAAATGGAAGGAGTGATCGAAGAGGAAGAACGGCAGGGAAGCACAGTGGAGAAGATTACATTCCCGAAGCTTTATAGTATGGAGCTAGAATGCTTGCCCAATTTGACTAGTTTCCTATCGGGGAAGGATCATGCGCTGGATTGTCCCAAAATAAGTTATCTGACCATTGCCCATTGCCCCAAGATGAGAAGTTTGACTTGGCAGTCTTCAATGGATATTGACCAAAGCACCCCTTCACTTTTCACGCCACAGGTTAGTCTTCTTTGTCTTAATCCAATGCTTTTTGTTTTTCAGAGAATTCATCTAGTCAAATGAATGGAATGCCAGTAATTGGAATTAGGGAATAGAATGGTGCTTCGCACGCGTCACATGAAACAATTTTTGCTAGATGTTGAATCCAAATCTTTTCAATGTAGAACCAGTAAATTGACCCAATTTGCTTTTTCTAAGATCATAAAATAGGTTATTTATTCAAGTCAGTTATGTTGGCCCATGCCTGTTATGAAATTTATTTTCTTTCAATATGAAAATATCGGGAAAATTACCAAAAAGTCCTAAATTTATGCAATTATGTCAATTCAATCCTTTTTTTTTTCCAACTTAGTTCTAAATCTTTTGTAATCGTGCCAATTTAATCCATTCGGCGAATTTTGGCCTGGTGTGGACGTCGACCAACTGGTGACATAATATTTTAATATTTTTATTTTATTTTCGAATTTTCGAATTTTTTATCTTTATTTTTTTTACTTCCCCTTTCTAGCCTAGGCCAGCAGTCTCTCTCCTCTTGTCTCCCTCCTCTTCCTCCTCCTCTTCTTCTTTGCGATTTGCATTTCTTCATTGCGTCATTCACCCACCGCCAGGACACAATCGAATTGGGAAAATGTCGGAAAAGTTGTTTGGCCAAATCGAGGGCTAAAACGAAAAAGAAAAAAAATGCGCCATTGATTTTCAAAATCGAACTCGAGAAAGAACACTCAGCAACTTCAGTTTCAAGCTGTCCTGCTCCTCCGCCAGAAGCATATAGCTGGCCAGCACCCCCAAGTGAACTAAAATATAATAAAAACAAGTACAAAATAGAAAATTAAGGAATTGGGTCTTTTGCTTGGTTGAAAATTGGAATGAAAGATTGCGCTTTTGCTGTGAAAGTTCTGAAGAGGAAGAACGCGCTTTGGCCGAGTGCCGACGCATTTCTGCTCTTTATTTTCTTAGTGGGATTGTGTGGCTAGAAAAAGAAGATGATGAAGAAGAAAAAGGGCAGAGAAGGAGTCGAGCCACAACAGTCAATCCCCTTTTTCTTCTTCAACTGCAGCGCTCCTCATGCCGAGCCTCGCCATGAGGACGCCATGGAAGCTCACGAAGAAGAAGAGATGGAGAGAGAGAGAGTGCAGATCTGGGCTGGGAAGGGAAAGTAAAAAAATAAAATAAAAATCCGAAAATTTGGAAAAAAAATAAAATATTATGTAGCTAGCTGGCCAAAATTCATCAGATGGGCTGAATTGACACAATTGCAAAAGCTTTAGAACTGAATTGACAAAAAAATAATTTCGAACTAAATTGGCGCAATTGCAATAGGTTTAGGATTTTTTTGGTAATTTTTTCCAAAAATGTCCATAGATAATAAAGACAAAACTTGTAAACAATTGAAGTTTTTTTTTTATCTTGATTGCCATCAAATTTTCATAAGCACTGTTCGCAATTATGCTCGCAATTAGTATTGGTGCTAAATAAGTAGCTGTGCTTATAGTAAATAGAGGAAATAATCTCTATCGCAAGAAGACGCTTTGAATAGTGTTTGTGCTTCCCCTGCATGTCTTATTGATCTCAGCCATTGATCTATATAAAAATGTTAGATCTAGAATGTATCGTTTCCACATGCACATGAACATGCTTCTATAATCATCTTCCGAGTCCAAGTTATAGCAAGCAAATGAACATCATAGTACAAAGTGATTTTGCCTCCGTACCCATAAGATAACGAAATTTTCTAAATCTAGGACAAATGACGATGGGAAGTTAATTTTTTTTTTTTCCAATTGATAAGAAAGATAGTGTAGAACCAGCTTATACCTATCGTTGGAGCATCGTAATCTTCCACCCACTAGCAAGGCGTTGGAACCAACGTTAGGTGGGGAGAAGAAGAATATGTATATGTATTTTTTTTTCTTTGAATGTGTATATGTATCCCGACCGGATAAAAGCACACGTGTCAAGCCTGCTTTGCGCCGTGCTTCATTTTCATTCATTCCTTGAAGCAAATAAATCTAAGAAGTTCTTAGCTTATCTAATGTTGCATCATCAAAAGATTAGCACAACCAACTTTGATAATGATAAGTGCAAACAAATCTGTCAAACTGCATGTTCTCCTTGGAGTGCTCTAAACTTTGATAATGACCAGCGCAAGCTGCTTTTTATTTCTTAATACTTATCATTGCAACTTTCCAAAAGTTAAAAGGGATCACGCGTCGCCAGCATTAAAAGTCAATTAAACCACTTAAAAGCCGATGGTCGATGGACTAGTGATTATGAATGCATTTATCATTTCGTGCTTTTTGCGATGCAATATACTAAGCTTTAGTCATCGGTCAACTGAAATGAAAGCATCAATTAGCTCCTTCCTGTTTATGTCATTAACAAGCTCTTGCATTCTCATGATTTGTGACGGCAAGGGAACTTTTCCTTCCTTGATGAGGTCACAACTCAATATAATCACATTCATTGTGACACTTTTCTCAATATGGCAGGTACAATTTCCTGGGCTTATGCGGATGGCTCTCTATCATATGGACAATTTAAGCAAAATATGGGCCAACAATCCTCTAGAAACTCTCACTTTTGACTCTCTCAAGGAAGCGGTGATTCAAAACTGCGAGAGGCTTGAAAATCTATTTCCGCATTGGGTGGCTACAAGTCTAACCCAGCTTCAGATGCTTCGAGTGGGTCTTGTAGGATGGAGGAAATAGTCGCTAATGGAGATGGCACTCCACACTCTGACATCGCTCAAGTGCCTTTTTCGAAACTAACCTCTTTGGTGTTATATGATATGCCACGACTCAAGACCTTCTGCCTAACTTGCCCACCTTGAATTGGCCATTCCTGAAGGAATTGCGAGTGACTCACTGTGATAAAGTGAACATGTTGTCTTTTGCAGCATCTATGAACAAGCGGACTCAGAGAGATGATCAACATGATCTTTAGAACAAGAAGCACACTCTTCGTTTGAGAGGGTATGATTACAATTGCTTTTCCTCGATTTCTACTTAGTTCTTTAACGTACGTACTAATCTGTGTATGCTACATAATCACGTCACGTTATAATACTATAGAAAATATGATCTTCTTTGCCAATCAGTTTGTCGAAAACGTAAGATATTTCTAACATCTCAAGTATACTTTTCATATCTGGTGACATATAAAATATCTACACAGAATTACAAAAATAATTGCATTTTTTTTTATAACAACGCAATATGTTCATAATCTTATCCAATCTGATGGTGCTCTATTGTGGCACGCATGTCGCACACCTGAACTTTTCTTCTCTATTTATTTTCTACAAACTTCGAAACAATAAACTCAAACAATTTTATTTTGGGAAATACCATTAGAACCTAATCACTATATTCCACTTTATCTTTTAATTCAACCTTTATATTTCATTCAACTATATAATCACGTCACGTTATAATGCTATAGAAATTCCGAAACCTCTTTCCTATTAGTTTGCGGGAATATAAGATATCTCTTTTATCTTAAGCACACTTTTAAGTTTGTGGACCTTGAATGTTTTAGAAATATGGTGATTGCATCCCGTTACATAAAATTCCAAAGATGACTATTTTTTTGTTGACAAGACAAGATATTTCCAATGAAAGATTAATTTGGTGAGCAACTTAACCATGCCAACCTCTCCCTGAGACTTTAAAAGCTTATGCAGGCATCTTGAGATATAATGTACTTGAAGAAGCTGGCCACCTGCCATGCGAATAAATGAATTAGGCTTTACCTTTTACACACATGATTTATCGCCAAACCTCAGGTTGAATTTACATATCTTGTTGTTTTGGCAATTTGACAGGTAGAGAGAGATTTATTAGACGATAAGGATATTCGGATGATACAGGATGGAAAATATCCCGATGACATCTTTGGCAAGCCCAAAGCGCTAACATTGGCGTGCTTCCACGAAGAAAATGCCGTCTTTCCATCCAAAATTCCTCCTAGAGAGATTTCAGAATCTAGAAAGCCTTGAAGTCTTCTGTAGCTCCTTTGAAGACATATTTCCCCGACGAAGGGGTTTTGATGAGGGAAAACATCCGGTGCTTGGGAGTTTAAGGGAACTTAAGTTGAGCAAGCTACACAAGCTAAAGCGTTGTGGAGAGAAGACTATTTAGTGTCAAAAATTCTTCAGAGCATCAAAACACTTGAGGTTTGGGATTGTCCTGGTTTGACGACATTATTTCCAGTCGCAACATCCTTTCGAATTTGAAGGAGTTGGTAGTGAAGAATTCCTCTGGATTGGTTATCTAGGAACAGCTTCAGCGATCGCAAGTTTAGTGCATCCACTAGCTTGACTAAATAGGATGTGAAAGAATGAAAGAAGTAGTGGAATGATGAAGAAGGAACGTGATATTCTCTTGGGAGCTAAGAAGGTTGACACTCCAAGATATGCCAAGCCTAGAATGCTTCACAAGTTGCATCTTGAAGTTTCCATCCCTAAAGAGGATTGAAGTGGAAGAGTGCCCCAAAATGAAGATCTTTTCTAGGGTACGCTAAGCACACCCGATCTATATCATGCGGAATTGTTCAGATACAGATACTGGGACGAGGACTGGATGGAGTGCTGGAAGGGTGATCTGAATAGAGCCATACGAGAGTTATCGGCGGAACAAATACGCACATAAGAATTATTAGGTAATAAACCTCCAATTCAAATTGATAAGTCTTTCTCATTCTCATTTTTACTTTTTCTCTTTCCCCCGAGAGGAGGAAGAAAAATTGAATGGTGAGATAATTTTTCATCTTTCGTTTCTTTGCTTCGATCAGGCGACATCATCAACCCTCATCGGATCTCGCCTCCATCACTGCAAAGGTTTATCCCAAAGAAGAAGTGCGACAAAATGCTTCTTGGAGACCAGCTCAACAGCCCTCCCCCAATAACCTAAGAATTATGCTGGAGGTAAGACGAAAGTGCGATGCCGGAGATCGCACCGCCGAGTCTGGACAGTCCTCACTTCATGAAAAATGGTACTCTCTCCCCACTCTTTATTTCTCCTGTCTGCCAGAATTTCTTCCATGGTTTCCCAATCGCTGTCTCTTTCGGCTAGGTTCTGTTTTTCAGCTAGAGTTTGAAAGCACAAGTTCCTCAAGCATTTGTGAGAGAAACCGTCTGTGTTGAGATTTTTGCGTGTTGAGCTGCGCTTCAAAGAATTGAATAGCTTCACTTAAAATTTCATTCCATCAGTCATCGATGTCTTTGCTTTTTCATGTGCTTGTGGTTTTTGTCCTCAATTCGGTGTGCGTGTGGAGGACATGGAAGGATTCTTCTGAATGTTAACTATTGCACTCTAGGAGCATAGGTTTTGACATTTGACTTCGGATTGAGGTTAATGATGACTTTCATTATATGGTTTCTGTCTAATTAAACTCATGAAACTAGCAACAGTGTGTGATTTGATTCTCTCGTTAGTGTGAGCTATGTTTGGTCTTTTTTCACCATAGTTGGTTTTTCCAACGCGTGTACATGGTCCTATTGGCTCCTGTTTAATGCATCTGGCAAAATATTCAAGAAGACAGGAAAATTACAACTGTCGGTTAAAACAAGTCATTGAACGATAGATTTTTTGAGGAGCTATGGACATGATCGGGGGGCCTTCTTTTTCTACTGGTTGCCTGCAATTTGACAAGAGAAACTCATCGGCATGTAGAGGCTTTTTGTGTGTTTTAAGCCCATTGATAGGGATGTGTTCTGCGCTGATCTACACTTCACTAGTGATGATAAGACTTGATATACATTGATCGAGCTGAACTTTTGGAAGTGTCACTTTGGCTAGTCCAGAATAAATTCAGTATTTCCTACTAATATCATCCTTTGATCGTCTTGTATGAATCGTGAAGTGGGCCTTCTATTCTGATTGGGTTTTAAGGTTAATAATAATCCAGATGCACACGCTCATTAATGCGACATTCAAATCTGAATGAATCACAAAGGATGTGCCTTCAGGGATGTCCTTTTTGGTTTATGCATTATTGGTTTATGTTGTTCTTTCACTTTGAGTGCAAATCAAGTATCATAGCTTATTAAGATTATGGTTTTTTTTGTGAAAAAACACAGGTAATACCAATGAGAAGATATGGTGAAATTCTCAAAGAGGGATCTTTTGAGACTGTCAAAATAGTGCAATTATTGGCCTATGAATTGGAACATGTGATAGATTGTTGATTACAAAGGTTCGAATGAATATTGCAAAGCATTACCCTATCCACGAGGGCCTAATTTTTTGTCTTCCAATCTAGGGGACTCCATTTTTCCATGTAAGCATCTTTGATGAGAAGCACTTTTGAGATAGAATATCCATGAATGAGTGGCGGCTGCAAGGAACCGAGCCTCAGAAACTTGTGGATTTTGTCTTGCCGAAAGTGGGAAGATGCTGGGATTGTTGTGTGTTTGGGTCGAGCTAAGAAGCCTTGGGGGATGAATGTGTTGGCCAAGTGTCCTTGGCTTTGTAAGGCAATGGAATCTGATCAGGTTTACAAAGTTAATAGCAGTTCTAGCAAATTAATCAGCACGGAGTTAGAGGAGAGACGAAAGTTCAAATTCTGCTCACGAGATTTTGAGTGTGGAATCTTAGTCACTGGCCTAATTCTGTCCCCTGCTGTGTTTGTTCCGTGGTTTGATTCGAATTCCCTACAGGAACTTCCATGCATTAGGCTAAGAGACTGTGTTAGAAGAACTAATTCATCTCCCGGTGATGTAGCCACTTGTCGTAAGATTTCTTTTCCAATCATAACCGTTTATAATGTAGTTCCCCAATAGATTACTGGAACAATACTTCATTAAGAACATTGTGTTAGGATAAGATGTTGAGCTAGCAATGTTATCTCATCCTAAAGCACTTTCAAAAGGATAAATTTATCCTTGGATTTCTTCAAGGTCAAAATCATTCTTTCTTGCTCTTTGCCTCCATTTTAACGTGGATTTCTCATTCCAATTAAACAATTTCCATATCTGGTTGTTTTCAAACATGGACATGTGCAGAGTGTTTTTGGGTGGATTCATCAAGCAACATAGTCAGGGAAAGCAAAGTGATCAACTCTAAGGTAATTGCCCAGTGATGCCTGTCAGGAGCGCAACTCGTGAAGGAGGGAACTTTCTGTGTTTTTCTTCTGGTTGCTTGTAAAAAATTTTTTATTTCCAAGTTAAGGCTCATCTGCATGAGGAAACGTCCGGTGGTGTTTTTGAGCTAATGGATAGGGATTAAATTGTGTTCGAAGTCTCTGTTTTGAGTGGGGCCAGTAAGGACTTTGATTTTCTTGTTGAAGTGAGTATTCGAAGTGTCGCTTTGGGCTGGTTTATAGGGGGTGTGACTTGACTTTGGGTTTAACAATTATGTCCTCCCTGATTGTTTGATGGCTGCGATCC